>NDXB01007187.1:10506-55680 GCA_002631895.1 Agapornis roseicollis | reverse complement strand
AAAAAAAAAAAAGAAAAAAAAAAAAAAAAAAAAAAAAAAAAAAAAAAAAAAAAAAAAAAAAAAAAAAAAAATAAAAAAGGAGGAAGAGGACAATTAAAAGCAAAGGGCTTCTTCCTTCTAAATGTGACGTCCCCACCCAGAACTGCATAACAGTTCTGCAGGGGCCTAACGAGGAAACACCTCACACCATGGACAACCGGCTGATGCACCAGTAAGGAGGATCACTACTACTGCTGCAAAGAAAAAGCAGAGGCTCATAGTGGTAGGGGAGTCTTACTTTGAAAGGCACAGAGGCACCCATCTATCAGCCTGACCCAGTCTCAGAAAAGGTGCATTGCCTGACAGGGGCTCAGATCAGGGATGTTGCAGAGGAGCTGCCTGGTCTAATAAGTCCCACTGACTATTGCCCACCTCTAGTGATCCATGTGGGTGCTAGGGATATAGATAGCAGCAGTCCAGAGAAAATTAGGAAGGACAACAAAGCCCGGGGTGGGGGGTGGGGGTAGGGATTCTGGAACTCAGATAGTATTTTCATAAATTCTCCAAGTTAAAGGGGAGGACCTTAAAAAGGCCAGGCGGATTTGTCGGGTTAATAAACGGTTAGAACAGTGGTGCCATAGTAGGGGGTTTGGGTATTTAGAACATGGACATGGGACTCAATTTGAGAGGGCAGGTTTACTTGGAGCTGCTGGAGTTGCCCTGACAAGGAAGGGGAAGAGCTGTTTTGGCAAGAGGCTTGCCAGGCTTGTCAAGGATGCTTTAAACCATGTGTTGGGGGAGGAGGTCATCATTCCATCCCAATACACCCAATCAGTTGCCAGCACCTATATAGGTGCTATGGCTATCAATATAGGCTATGTACACAGCTGCTGCAGCCAATGAGCTGGCTTCATTTGGAGCTTGGCTCAGATGCCTTTATACAAACGTTCATAGTACGGGGAACAAACGAGGAATTACAGATGTATGCATGTCTATGGGGATATGATATGACTGGTATCACAGAAACACAATGGGATGGCTCCTATGACTGGAGTGCTGGAATGGAAGGTTACAGGCTCTTTAGAAAAAACAGGCTCATCAGATGGGGAGGGGGAGTTGCTATTTATGTCAGTGATAGGTTGGAGAGTATGGAACTCTGTTTGGGGACAGGTGATCAGTTAACAGAGTTTGTGGGTCAGGGTCAAAGGGAGAACAGCAAGGGGAGAACGTTATCGTGAGGATCTGTTACAGATTGCCTGATCAAGAGGACTCTGTGGATGAAGTGCTCTATAGACAGATAGGAACAGCTTCACACTTACAGGCTGCTATCCTCATGGGGGACTTCAACCATTCTGTTGTCTGTTAGAGGGGTGGTACAGCCCAGCACAAGCAATCCAGGAAGTTCCTTGATTGTGTGGAAGACAACTTCATTCTACAAGTAACAGAGGAGCTGACAAGGAGAGGTGCCATGCTTGACCTCGTGCTCACCAACAGGGAGGGGCTGGTTGGAAATGTGATGTTTCAGGGTAGCTGATCATGTTGGCTGTAGCAATCATGAGATGGTAGAACTCGAGATCCTCAGGACAGTGAGAAGAGCGTGCAACAAGCTCACTGCCCTGGACTTCAGCAGTGCAGACTTTGGCCTCTTCAGGACCCTGCTTAGTAAGGTTCCATGGGATACAGCCCTAGAGAGCAGGCGGGCCCAAAGCTGTTAGCTGATATTCAGAATTCACCTGCTACAAGCTCAGGAGTGTTGTGTCCTGACTGGAAAGAAGTGCAGCAGGAGGGCCAGGAGACCTTCATGGATGGATAAGGAGCTGCTGAGGAAAGTCAGAGGCAAGAAAAGAGGCTTATAAAAGGTAGAAGCAAGGATAGACAGTCTGGGAAGAATACAGGGATGTTGTCTGGGAAGCTAGGGACCAGGTTAGGAAAGCTAAGGCCCGCTTAGAATTAAATTTGGCAAGAGATTTGAAAGATAACAGAAAGGGATTATATAAGTACATAGAAAATAAAAGACAGATTAGGGGCAACGTGAGCCCTCTCTGGAAGCTGTCAAGGAGAACTGGCTATGCAGGATTTGGAGAAGGCTGAGGTTCTGAATGATTTCTTTGCCTCCATCTTCAATGTCAAATGATCCCATCACACCATGCCAGTCTTGGAAGACAGATGCAGGGACTGTGAAAATGAAGACCTTGGGCCCACTGTAAGGTTCGAGACCATCTTAAGAACCTGAACGTGCACAAGTCCATGGGATGTGATGAAATCCATCCGCGGGTCCTGAAGGAGCTGGCAAGTGAGGTTGCTAAGCCACTGGACATCATATTTCAAAAATCATGGCAGTCAGGGGAAGTTCCTGGTGACTGAAAAAAGGGAAATATAACCCCCATTTACAAGAAGGGGAAAATGGATGACCCGGGGAATTACAGACCAGTCAGTCTCACCTCTGTGCCTGGCAAAATCTTGGAGCAGATTCTCCTGGAAGGCATGTTAAGGCATGTGAAAAGCAACAAGAGTGGCTTCACTAGGGGGAAATCCTGCCTGACCAATTTGGTGGCCTTCTACGATGGAGCTATGGAACTGATGGACAGGGGTAGAGCAGTTGACATCACCTACCTGGACTTGTGCAAAGCATTTGACACTGTCCCACACGACATCCTTGTCTCTAAATTGGAGAGGCATCAATTTGACAGGTGGACCACTCAGTGGATAAAAAACTGGTTGGATAGCTGCACGCAAAGAGCTGTGGTCAATGGCTCAATGTCCAGCTGGAGGCCAGTGACGAGCGGTGCCCCTCAGGGATCAGTGTTGGGATCGGTCTTGTTTGACACCTTTGTCGCTGACATGGACAGTGGGATTGAGTGCACCCTCAGCAAGTTTGCCGATGACACCAAGCTGTGTGGTTCAGTGGATCCGCTGGAGGGAAGGAATTCCATCCAGAGGGACCTTGACACACTTGTGAGGTGGGCTGATGCCAACCTCATGAAGTTCAACCATGCCAAGTTCAGGGTCCTACAGCTGGGTGGGAGCAATCCCAGGCACAGCTGCAGGTTGGGCAAAGAGGAGATTCAGAGCAGCCCTGCCAAGAAGGACTTGGGGGTGGTGGTCAATGAGAAAATGAACATGAGCCAACAGCGCTCACAGCCCAGAAAGCAACCGTATCCTGGGCTGTATCAAAAGGAGCGTGACCAGCAGGTCGAAGGAGGTGATCCTGCCCCTCTATTCTGCTCTCGTGAGACCTCACCTGGAGCATTGTGTACAGTTCTGGTGTCCTCAACATAAAAAGGACATGGAGCTGTTGGAACAAGTCCAGAGGAGGCCCACGAGGATGATGAGGGGAGTGGAGCATCTCCCATAGGAAGACAGGCTGAGAAAGTTGGGACTGTTTAGCCTGGGGAAGAGAAGGCTGTGTGGAGACCTGATAGCAGCCTTCCAGTATCTGAAGGGGACCTATAGGGATGCTGGGGAGGGACACTTCATTAGGGACTGTAGTGACAGGACAAGGGGGAACGGGTTCAAACTTAAACAGGAGAGGTTTAGATTGGATATAAGGAAGAAATTCTTTCCTGTGAGTGTGGTGAGGCACTGGAATGGGTTGCCCAGGGAGGTTGTGAATGCTCCATCCTTGGCTGTGTTCAAGGCTAGGCTGGACTAAGGGTGGCATGCTTTAGTACAAGATGTCCCTGCCCATGGCAGGGGGTTTGGAACTAAATTATCTTAAGGTCTTTTCCAACCCTAACTATTCTATTATTCTATGATTGTATAGTCTCAAGATTAGAGAAAAACGTCGTTGCTTAAACCATATAAATTAAAAAGAAAATAAATTTGCTCAATTGTAGCTTCATTCTTCATGCCAGTTTTTCTTACCCACACAGGCTAGGAAGGAGAAAATAAATACCAGTTGCAATTCATCATATGCCTTGATTGTTTAGTACTTGATTACTTGTAACTTCAGAGACAATTAGGATTTATAAAACAGAACTTATGCAAGAGCATACTTAGTGCTTTATTAGACTTTCTCTGGACCACTGAGCAAAAAGACTGTTCTTGGTGTGAAATGGGCAAGTTCAACAAGAGAAGCCCCCTTGGAGCTCAGAAGCATGAATAAGAAGAACAAAGGAGGGCTGAAGTGTGGCATGCAGCCCAAGTCTGCAGTGGCCCATTATGTTTTGTTTCAGTAATTGCTGAAAGCAGGACAACATGGACTGAGGGAATATGTACAGGACAACTTAATTCACTTTTGAACTCTGCAAAAAACCTTAACTTGAATCCACTTACTTGCTTAATTTTGGAATATTGGGCCAGATCCAGCTGAGATCTTGGCACATCCCATTATGCTGCCAGGATAACAATGATGGAAGTCCTGAGGAAAAACATTTCTCATCATGCTCTCTATATGCAAAAAGCAGAGCTTGCGGCCAAGCTTATGGAAAAAAAAAATCTTATATTTCTGTTTGCTTCCAAACTCCTGCTTCCTTCTTTTACCCTACTAATGACTCAAACTTTCAACTTCAGAAAGCTCTGCTAATCTATGAATAGGTTTTTCCTATTTTCTTGGTCTTCTTGAAGATTTATTTCTACATTTGCTCAAATTTTATTCAGACAGTCTTGTGGGGGAAGGGATGTTCAAAACAAAGCTCAAGAAAGAAGAGCCCATATTATAACAAGTGTTGACTTTCAAAGAACTACATAGCTTAAAATAAGTGGAATGATCTGTAGGAAACATGATCCCAGTATGCGTACAAGAAACTGGATTATTTTACACTGATAACCTGTGACTTTGCAAGTTCTAAGCACAAGTCAAGCAGTTAAACAGTGCCAAAAAATGGTTAAATGTGAAATAATGTAGCGAGTAATTCAGCATTGCAGAATGTGGTATTAAAAAAAATATTCCAGACCGAAAAAGGAATAGCATGAAAAGTGGCATGTTGTAGATAGGTGGCTGCAAAGCTCTCAAAAGTAGATGCTTAAAGCAAATAGGAATGCAAAGAAAGTCAAATAGTAAATATTCTTCCTCTGTGGGTTAGGCAGTGTATGCTAGCCATAGACATTTTAGTACTTAACACTTCAATCAGGTCATTATGAAGTTAACACTATCCATTCACCCTATGAAGTAACAAGCCAGAGGGGCATATGGAAAGTAGTATGGCAAATTTAGCTTATTAGAAAATATGCTTAGGAGGTTGGAAACACAAACCTGCTGGCAAATCCTTAAAAACATCAACCACTTTGTTAAAAAAAAGGTGTAGTGTCTCCTCAATGACTTACAGCATGGGGCCTGATAACAAAGCATTGCATTCATAAAGATACATGAGTCCTTATAAAGAGATGCCTCAGATTCTATGATTCTATGATTCTAAGTGTTTCCGCCTTATGCAGCTAACCTCCCTCCCTTAATTTTAAGGCATTGTCGTGGTTTAAACCCAGCCACGCATCTCATTCACTCACTCAACCCCCCCCCTTTTTTGCCCTCCCCTGCTTCCAGAGGGATGGAGACAAGAATCAAAAGAATGCAACTCCCACAGGTTGAGGTAAGAACAGTTTAGTAACTAAGGTATAACACAAATCACTACTGCTGCCACCAATAATAATAATGATAAAGGAAATAACAAGGGAAAAGAATACAGCATCTCACCAACCACCAACAGATAACTCACGACACCCCACCAACCACCAACCAAATCCCTCCTCCAACACCCAGAGAGAACTCACCCTTCCAGATAACTCCCAGTTACCTCCTGGGCATGACGTGCTATGGTATGGAGTACCTCTTTGGTCAGTTTGGGTCAAGTGTCCTGTCCCTGCTTCCTCCCTGCCTCCCATCCTCCCTGGCAGACCATGAGGCTCACAAAGTCCTTGGTCAGAACACAACATTCAAGCAGTAACTAAAAACATTGCTGCTATCAGTTTTGTTCCCAGGTTGAGTCAAAACACAGTACTGCACCAGCTACTAAGAAGGAGAAAAATTGACTCCTATTACTGAACCCAGGACAGGCAAATAGGCATTTAGTATTACTAGATTAATTTATGGAATGTGATACTCAAAGAAATGCAAACTGTTTTACAAAAAGGATAACAAATTTAAAGAAAAAGATGTAGGAATGTTACATTTAAAACCAGCAGAAAATGAAAAAACTCAACTCCTGGTCCGAGCAGATACCAATTTAGGTAAGTCAGGTAGCAAGTCTTGATGTGAAGTTCTCTGCCTGTTATTAGGGTTACACAGCATAACAGACTTGAGTGGTGAAAAACTTTTAACTTTTTTTTAGTAATTTCAAGTATTGAACAAGTTATTGGATGCCCCTAGAAAATAGTGTACATGAAGTAGTATGAGGAAACAAAAGCTTATGGTGTATGTTTGAATGTTCCTTCCCACCCCCCTTTTTAATAGCTTTTCTCTCTCCCTGTCTTGAGTGCCTTGAAGTGTGGCTTAAGATCCACAAGTTACATACAACCGGGGATGAGAATGAAGAGGAAAAAAGTTTGTGCTGAGGTGCAGGCCACCTGTCATTTGTCTGACATTCATCCTGAATATGTAAATTGTTGGCCATATGGGCAGACATGACACTGTAGCTAAAGGTAAAAGGGGGCATTGTATAGGTCAGGCATGCAGGGTTTTGTTCTTACTGCATGCTGAAGTCCAACTCTTGAACTGTGTTTCAGCTAATTTCAGCTGGATCACAAATGGTGGAGTAACCCATAGTGTGATAGTTCCTCTGAGTACCTTTGAGATGATCATCAGTGCATACGGCTAATTAAAGAGGAAAAGGCCCAACGGTTTCTTTGCTTTTAGAAATGATGGGGCCTTGATATGTTACATTTTTTTTTCCAAGTGTAATGTTGAGTGTTTACACACTCAAACTGTGCGAAATCAGTACGGATGCTGGGGAGGGACTCTTCATTAGGGACTGTAGCGACAGGACAAGGGGTAATGGGTTAAAACTTAAACAGGGGAGGTTTAGATTGGATATAAGGAAGAAATTCTTCCCTGTGAGTGTGGTGAGGCACTGGAATGTGTTGCCCAAGGAAGTTGTGAGTGCTCCATCCCTGGCAGTGTTCAAGGCCAGGTCGGACAAAGCCTTGCATAGCATGGTTTATTGTGGGGTGTCCTTTCTTATGGCAGGGGGGTTGAAACTAGATGATCTTAAGGTCCTTTCCAAACCTAACTATTCTATGATTAGCCCATAAAAAATATTAATTACTTGCAAATCAAAATAATTTCATTTCCATTCCCCTTAAGGCCCTTGGGTTCTTTCTAGAGGAAATGTGTTTTTCTCTTTTGGCTTGTCAGTAGATAATTTATGTATTGTTTTAGGACAGAGGTGGTTTTTTTTTTTGAGGCATTGGAGATGGAAAGGACTGATTTAGTCATTTAGGACTAACTTAGTCACAGGCATGTTCTTGCAGTTCAGACCATTATCAAGTGACCTTGGTTCTTGCTATATTTCCCCATGTCACTGTCTTCTAGCACTCGTAATAGGGGAATTCCCCTGAGATTTAGAATTGAGTCTCCTTTCTCATCTTTTTCCTTCTGTCCTTTGACATTGACCATTTGTCCCTTACTTTCTTCTGCATGGCTTCATCTTTGAAAAATGTTATTTTACTTAATGCAACTTCACTTCTGCTTTTCTTGGTAGATGTGTTAACAATGTAACACTTTCCCTCTTATGGACAGATCACTGATTGGGAATACCAAAAAGCACCCTCTGGTGTTAGTGTTTTTCTGTAGCTGCCTGAGACTCTACTATGCAATGAGGATATCTCTGTCTTACGTGGAATGGGAAAGTTGAGGCCCTTGGTAGAGAAAAGTGTCTCTTTACATCATTCCAATATCTTAACATTTTTTCTCTTTAAGGAATAAAAAATGCCAAAAAGTCCTTAAAATCTGGGTATTGAAGTCTTACGATTATATAATGGTCTGGAATGAATGGTGTAGAACGACACTCATTAACAGTTTGCAAATTATTGCTGAATGTAGCAAGTTTTCCAAAATTTGGGCTACATCTGGAGCTTGACCCTGGCTGAGTCATTGGGATAACACTGATGCACAACTGCTAAGAAGAAGGATAATGTGCCAGTGAGCAGCAATACAAAATCTGTCTCCACACTGGTGATGTTTAAAAGCTGAAGTTTTAAAGGTAACCACTTACAGTGAAGAACATGTGAGCCTTTCAGTCTGCCTCTTCTACCTTTTGGTTGCAACTCTCGAAGTTTTTATTGATAGATCTGAGAGTGAAAGTCCGAAATTTATCTGTTCAGAATTGAAATTACAGTGAACAGTAACCTAGCTGTCCAGTCAAGCAAACTGTTAGCCTTCTATTGTCTATTGTTTTAGAAAAATTTATAGCTTTTAAAGTGTGGTTTGATTTACTGTGGCAGCCTTTGATGATTTGAAAATGTATTTCAGACACAATAAATGGCCTATGCTAATAGCTTAATTGATCAGCTAGCTTTCTCTTCAGTGCTTTACTCTATAATTAATTCCTAGTTTGCAACATGTTTGTCAATACAAACCTCCTTACTCTTTTGAGCAGAAATTGAATATATTATCCAAACTAAATACAGCAGTTTCACTTTGTCGCTGGCCGTACATAGGACATAGATATAATTTCTATTTCAGAATGAACTGAGGGTAAGGTAATGAGTTTAATTTCATGTTTTATCAGTTAATCCTTTTCCATTAAGTTTTCAAGTATGATATGAGTTCGATTTGTTCTTCCTTTTGCATGTATGTTTTAAAAATCCCTGCTGTATTTTTCCTTTCAAATGATATAATTATTTCAGGATGTCTTTCTTTTGTCTTGTTATTTTTGCTGGAAACTGTGAAAATATACTTAAACAGCTCCTTGGCTGCCATATATATCATACTGACCCAATTTATATCATCTGCCTTGCAACTCTGTGTGCCATCATTTGCCAAGTGTTCTGTAACTCCAAAATAATAAGAAAATAATAGTGAAGCGTTCTTACCCTTCCATGCTCTCTATTCTGTATCCCACATGTCCCACAGAGCCTACATAATGAAATGTTTTGTTTGATAGATTGTTGAGTCAGCACAGAGAAATTGAGTCAAACCCATTCTGGAATTATTCATTGAGCAATGCTTATGGCTCCACAGGCCAAAGTTCCTGCATAGCTGTTACTAAAGAAAGCTGTTGAAGAGTAGTGATTAATTAGCAAATTTTAATGACAGAACAGAATATCCTTCTGCAGACATGAAAAAAAAAGGTAAAAAGGAGCAATAGAAAATACATGCATAAAATGGTACCTAAATTCTTTGAATTAAATTTTGCTTTCGGATATGTATATGTTGCTTCCCTCTGATTTTTAGCATACTGCTATTAACTCTGAGTTGGGGGTTTTTTTTGACTTTTAAACTGTATTTGTGAACAGCATGGGTCCAAGTCAATTCGGTATACACAGTTTACTATGTAGATCGTACTTAAGCAGCCTTCTTTTAAAGCCTTACTGTGCATTTTGGAACATTAAAATAATAAAGGAATGAAGTATTCATGGAGCCTTAAAATCACCTTTTTTCTTCTTTTTAGCTCAAACTCTGGAAGTCTAATGTAAAAAGAATTAGTACATTTCTTTATGCTAGCTGTGGATAGAATAATTCCTTTTCTTCCTCCTCCTTTCCTCTTATACCTTCCCAGAGAGAGGCTGACAAGATTATATTCTGAGATCTGCAGAATAGAACTGAATTCCACCCTATTGGTTTCTGAAAGCTGACTCTTACATCTTCTCAGCCGTTAGATTTCTTTTGTGCCTTTTCTTCTTTTTCCTAGTATAGCTTCCTCCTCAATGAATTTCTGTGTTTTTTCCAGTACTAAATACATCAGCCAGATTCTCAAGACTTCCCTAGACTTTCTACAGCATGGCTGTTCTTGCTGGAGCATGTTAAAAATTATATTCTATATGGCTTCAGAAAGGAATGATCTAGTTGATGCCTCAAATTAGTTCTTTGGAGGCTATCACTTGTCCTTATTTTGAGTGATACTCTCATTGCATAGTTTATGAGAACCAGCTATTTGAAAGAAATAATGAGATGTAAAAACTGTAATAGGTAGGGAAAATAGCAGAAAGGTCTTTCCAAATGGGCAAGCTGTGAGGTTGGCAAGCCTAATGATACCTTTCTTTTTCATTATTTTTTTAAGAGAGATGAATTGCAAGAGACAAAGGAAAGCATGACAGTGCAGAAGCTGCAGAAAACATCCCTGAGGCTGAAGCTGGCCAAAGGCTGCCCTTCTCACCATGACAGTATGAGCCATCACTTGTGGGTTGTAGAAGCATGGCTAGCCAGCCTTACTCTTTTCTCCCCAAGACCTTGCATTCCTTTTTGAAGTGGTGTCTCAGTGAGAAAAGAGAAGTAAAAGAGCTTTACCCTCTCTTGCTTAGGAGGGTATTCAACTGGTGTCTCCTGCATCCTGTACCTGATTCCATGGGTACTACACTAGAGGCATGTTGCTCCCTCACCACCGCTGACCAAGCTGCTCATACTAGAATAAGTGGCTTCAGGCACACTGCTCAGTTTTCCAGATGGCTTATCTCTGCCTTCCATTTGCATATGCCCTAAATAAAACCTGTTTTCTTTTCAACAGGGCCTGTATACACCATAGTTTACACAACCACATAAGCATGAATGTTAGACCTGGAATTTTCAAATGCATTTATCAGATTCCTTAACTATTTTATTTCATAGAAAATATTTCGCCATCCAAACTGTATTCAAGTTTCACAGCACATGTTTAGCAACTTAAACAGTCAAATAAACAGAAAACACTTTAAATAATCTTAATGGTCTTGTTATCCTAAGTTAGCTGAGTCATAACAGGTGTGGAGAGGTCAGACCAGTAGGGCCATTAAATCAAAGATAAATCATCAGGTTTCCCTGAATACATTGGAAATAACATAACATTTTAAGTCATGAGCCTGGGCCTAAATAAACGTACTTTTCTTTTTCTGCATGAGCTAGATATGCAGCTGACTAGCTTGCCACAGAAGCCAAAGTAGGGTGGGAGAAGTTGGCGTTTTAACAGCTTTTCCACCCACACTTCCATCTCATCTCTGCCCTAAAATTGTCCTCTCAGAATTGCCTGATCATGTGGCACCTCACATGATCAGGAATTATGAAGAAAGACATATATTATTAATTTTATCAGTATATTTTCCTCCCCCAACCCCCGCACCCTCCCCCTCCCTCCCATTATTCAGATTTTGCTTCCATGCTCAGCTGTGTCTTAGAAGTCCCAGCACTTCACCAGATCATCTGCTTTCATAGGTGTTTATGTCTCAATCTTTGGAGGAATGTAACTTGATCAGTCAGGAATAGGTGAAAAGAGGAAATAATAACAGTTTCCCCCACAAAGATACTTGCTCATATGTATTCAAAGATGCACCATCTGATAATTGCTAAGGAACTGGATTTTTCATTATGTGACAGTCAGAACAGGGAAACTGATTTCTGCAGTGCTGAGTTCTTACAGTATTTTGAAACCAGTTTTTTTACATTGAAGCTATTAAGTGTTTGCAGCTATAAAAGATGACTGAAACCACCCTTTAAAGTCATGGCTATAAAATCTCTGCTTACTAAGTGAACATCATGTAACTGCTTGGTGAGGATGGATAAAACACTCAGAATGTGTTACATGCATTCTGAAACATAAAAACAGCTTAAAAATTCCACTTTCAATTAAATACAATAATACAAGTTCAGTACTTAATTTGAAAAACTTTCTAATTAATTAACCCATAGCAATGCTCCACATTGAAGCTACGGAAATAATATAACACTTATGAAAATTTATATAACATACAAGTTGACATTAATATATCCTACTGCATACAGTGAATATTCTAAAAATATAGTGCAAACTGCTACAAACATTGAGTTGTGTTCTGCTATAGTTTTGCTTTGGAAGTAATGAGTACCCATAGCTATTAGCACCTTTGCCTTTAAAGCTGTCATCTCACAACTCTCACATTACAGTTATTTCTGGTATATACTTGTGAGTTTTGAGGAACTATAAGGACCTGGCTGACATACATCATTTCTTTCTACAGTGCATTTAAAGTTCGTAACAACCATTAAGCTTTTAAACACTATACAAACAAAAAAGCATGTTTTTGTGAATATCTCCCTGAGCAGTGGTAGTTTATTTACAGCGTTGCTCAGCAGTTTCGCTTTCCATTGACTTCTGTTGCTGGCTCCTCAGGTTTACAAAATTTACAAAAGGAGGAGTGATGGAAAAAAGACCATGCATACTATTTTAAGAGCTATACTGCTAGATTTTTGTAATATTTAGGTCCATTCAGAACTGGTATTTCAGTTTATTTCTAAACATTTTTTTAAATGTATAAGCAAAATCGTAAACCTTTTAGGGTTTCCAAAGCAGCTGAACCAGTTCTTTTTCCAGCATCCACTGAAATTTGTTGGGGTTTGACTGTCTAATTCCCCTATACTTTACTGAAAATACCCTCTTTGTGGCCAGCTGTGGAAAAACCTCAGCACACATCATCTTAACACACAATTAAAACTAAAAAGGCAGGGCAAATGCCACAAAATTGTGCAGAAATTAAGGAAGCTCTGCATTCAGGGAGCTTATGTATCTGGGAGAAGGTAAGATAAAATGTCAGATCCTAAGGAAGAACAGTATTTTAACATCATCTGAACTACTTTTCATCAGAATAAAACACAGAAAATTCTAAATAGTTTGATTTGAGGAATTATGCTTTTATAGAACCTGTTTTGTAATGACCATCTATGTGAACTTTTGCTAAATTATTATTAATTTGTAGCCACCCTGATACTTTATGACCAAAATGTTACACACATGAATAGAGTCATAGAATCATAGAATAGTTAGGGTTGGAAAGGACCTTAAGATCATCTCGTTCCAACCCCCCTGCCGTTGGCAGGGACACCCTACACTAAACCATGTCACCCAAGACTCCATACAACCTGGCCTTGAACACTGCCAGGGGTCGAGCATTCACAACCTCCCTGGGCAACACATTCCAGTGCCTCACCACACTCACAGGAAAGAATTTCTTCCTTATATCCAATCTAAACCTCCCCTGTTTAAGTTTGAACCCATTACCCCTTGTCCTATCACTACAGTCCCTAATGAAGAGTCCTTCCTCAGCATCCTTGTAAGGCCCCCTTCAAACACTGGAAGGCTGCTATGAGGTCTCCATGCAGCCTTCTCTTCCCCAGGCTAGACAGTCCCAACTCTCTCAGACTGTTTTCCTATGGGAGATGCTCCACTCCCCTCATCATCTTCATGGCCCTCCTCTGGACTTGTTCCAACAGCTCCATGTCCTTTTTATGTTGAGGACACCAGAACTGTACACAATGCTCCAGGTGAGGTCTCATGAGAGCAGAGTATAGGGGCGGGATCACCTCCTTCAACCTGCTGGTCATGCTCCTTTTGACACAGCCCAGGTTGGCTTTCTGGACTGCAAGCGCACACTGCAGTTGGCTCATGTTCATTTTCTCATCGACCACCACCCCCAGGCCCTTCTCGGCAGGGCTGCTTTCAATCTCTTCTCTGCCCAACCTGTAGCTGTGCCTGGGATTGCTCCTACCCAGCTGTAGGACCTTGCACTCGGCATGGTTGAACTTCATGAGGTTGGCATCAGCCCACCTCACAAGCGTGTCAAGGTCCCTCTGGATGGCATTCCTTCCCTCCAGCGGATCCACTGAACCACACAGCTTGGTGTCATTGGCAAACTTGCTGAGGGCGCACTCAATCCCACTGTCCATGGCAGCAACAAAGATGTTAAACAAGATCGGTCCCAACACCGATCCCCGAGGGACACCACTTATCACTGGTCTCCAGCTGGACACTGAGCTATTGACCACAACTCTTTGCGTGCAGCCATCCAACCAGTTTTTTATCCACTGAGTGGTCCACCTATCAAATTGATGTCTCTCCAAGAATAATTCCATTATTGTCAAGAGGAGCATTATTTATGCATAGATCTAAAAATCTTATCATTTACCTCTGCATTTCACTCTCAAAAATTTTAATTTTTACCATAATGCCTTCAAAATATTGGAAGATTTTATGCTAAATGAAACAGAATGTAATTATAAATGATATGGTAAAAAGTGTTTGTTTCAATCCTTCAAATTTTTCTAAATTCTGAGGCTACAGGTAGTTTGGTGTTTTCCAGACGTCCTTAGTGTTAGAAGCTTCATATTAAAAGTGAACCTTATGGAATAATGCATTCCTATTTTTCTGAAATAAAAAGCCAGAGTTAGTCAATGTGAGTGTTTTGAGGATACTTAAGAATGAGTACGATCAGAAATGCCACAGTGGATATAGGAAATTGAAATACATAAGAATTTACTGAATCTGAAGTTGATTTCTTATTTTATTTTTTTTTTTTTTATTTTTGGCAGAGAGTTTCTGTATCTCAAAACCTGTGTCAAGCTGGAATACTTTGGATTCCACTCTTTGATTCCTGAATTAACATTCCCTAGTTAATATCAGCTTTGGTCTTCTTATCCCTACCCCATTCCCAAGATTAAATAAAATTTATACAATAAGGTAATGATGAGATGCTTGGCAATATTTGTGAACCCCAAACTATACAGCCCTTATCTTTCAGACCTTACTTGGGAGAAATTCTTATATAGTTCTTTTCATCATGCGCTTTATAAGATTGGTATTTTTTTCACATGAAGACGCTTTAGAGATTTATTTACCTACAAGAAAGCTTCCTAATTCCCAGAAAGCAAAACTTACAGGACAAGTTACAAACATCCGTTTGGATGAACGGTTGCTCTCTGAAGTTCCTTGAGTCCATTCAACACAGAACATGCATCATTTGGAGTCTTAAATTCCTACTATTTCTGCTTTTTACGGTGAGGGTAGTGAGGCACTGGAATGGGTTGCCCAAGGAGGTTGTGAATGCTCCATCCCTGGTGGTGTTCAAGGCCAGGTTGGATGGAGTCTTGGGTGACATGGTTTAGTGTGAGGTGTCCCTGCCCATGGCAGGGGGGTTGGAACTAGATGATCTTAAGGTCCTTTCCAAACCTAACCTGTGATTCTATGATCTATGATTCTATAATATATGTTTTAAGGAAAAGCAAAGATGGGAAGGGGGTTGTGGGAAAGGAAAAGAATAATTTATTTACAAAATATTAATTAATTTTTCACTCTTTTTCTGCCAATTTAACTTTTAAGCTTAATGGCTATAAAATGTCGATTTCTCAAATGTGAACATTTGGGAAAACATCAGTGGTTTGTGTAAGCAAAATCACATACACAAACCAGCAGTATTTTTAATAAAAACACTAGGCACTTTTTTCTAGATTCACTGCAGCTACATGCATAGAAAGGCAGCTTCTGCTAGCCCAGTCTGACACAAATATGGTTGGCCCTTTTAGCATGAGTCCTAAACCTCCATTTTCCCTAGGACAATGTTAGCCCACTGCCTAACATTAGCTTCCATCATCTCCTTTACTCCAGTTGAGATAGGCTTGAGCTATCTGAGACCAGTGTGAATCACAGAAACTCCTTCTTGCATGAAATCCCCACTGTAGGCTGCCTAGTACATAACAGTGATTCATAAGGCCTTCTAGGCTACATGCCAGCACTAGCTCCAGCCTTGAGATCTCTGGGCCAGAAATGACCAGAAAGAAAAGCCAAGGAACTATGACTAAAGCCTGCATTAGGAACATCTTTTTCACCCCTACCTAACCCCATAGCATCAACCCTTACTGATACTGTGTATCAACAAGCATCCGTTACCACTTTAAAACTCATTAGCTGCAGCACAATGTTCAAAATTTCATTTTTAGTTCCCCTGTCAAGTGAAATTCTGACCTGTTTCTGTCCTGCATTTACCCATTATCCAGTCTGTCATGAGACCCAGTTTCAGCACTGGCTCAAATCCACCTCCAGTGGCTCTGAATATCTCTTTCGCAATACTAGCTAGGTCATTGCTATATTGAATCTTTAACCATCACATTAAACATAAGCTTGAGAGACTGGATCTAATCAAGAGGTCCTTGCCTGATTTATCTATGAACAAAGCTTTACTCTTGCATGGAGTTATAGTGCTGCAGCATTCAACATGTCTGAACCCTAATTTCAACCCAGCAATAGACAGATTTTCCTCTAATCTGAAATTATTTGAAACTAAAAGAAACTAATCAGGGTGTTTCTGTTGGCAGTAATCCTTTTTTCTGTGAGGATGAAACATATTTCAATTGACTGTAGCTCAAGTTCCTTAAACACCGCCAGCTAAAACACAAATCTGAACCTAACTGAGAATCCTTTCTCGGCAATAGAACTAATTTTAAATCCAATATTTTGTCACTATTAAAACTAGGTAAACAGCTTCATATGGAGTTGCTTATTTACTCTTGTCTACATTAAACTTAACTCTAACACTAACCTTAGCCCTAACCTCAATCACAGACCAACACCTGCTACCACTACAAAAATAAACTCTTTGGGTCCTAAGTGAAAGCTGTAATCCCATTCTGGAAAAAATGTCCCCTTGTCAGTTCAAGCACTGACCCTAATTTGATCACTAGCCCTAACCTGAAGCTATTTTTTTAACTAGTCCTCTACAGGCCATAAGCAAGACCCAGCCCTAAAAATTAAAAGGTTTCTAAATCTATGCAATAACCTTAGTTTATAATCTCTTGTCCTGCAAATCCAAAACCTCAGCAAAAACTCACCCACATTCATCAAACAATCTGTCTTAAACATCTTTACCCTTGGTGCCTCATTAAAGCAGCTGAAAAAATTGTCTTACATCAAAAAAAAATTTTTTTTGAAGAATCGGCCTTTCAGACTTGAACTCATAAACTACCTAAGAAGAGGTAGTTTATGAAAGAAAATCTTGCATTTATCTTACTAGATCCCCTTAACCCAGCAAGTTTCCACCTCTGACTGAAAAACGTGAGTTGTCAGCTTGCATAAAGCTCTTCCTGTGTATCTTAGCTGGCTGAATGTTGTCGCTGACAACATTCTCACTGCTTCTGCTGGCTAAGCCAGCACAGGAAACATTCAGATTTGGTTTTGAGCCTTAGATAATGCAGCCTTAGAAAGAATGAACAATACTGGCTGGTCAGGGTCAAATAGGTAACTACATGGCAGTTTTGCTTGCTATGGTAACTTTCTGATTATAAGTGATTTCTCACTGGGAGTTTTATACCACTCCTGGCAACTTGGCTAGTGCCAAACTGACCAGCTGAAAGACATGTGGCTGTATTACTTTTTTAAGATATAAACACAACTTTTTTACTCTTTATACAAAGTAAAAATCCAGGTTAAAAAAGGTCAAGTGAATCATTAAACAGAAGAACCACAAAATATAATTACTACTGCTGAAAGTACATATCCTAGCATATACAGTGCAATTTTGTCTAACAGGAAGCTTTTAGGTATCAATTCTTCCAGGCACCAGCGCTTCCAAAAGTAGAATCAACTTTAAGCAAGTAATAAGCACTTTGAAGTGTGACATCACCTGAATTCAAGAAAGAAGAAAAACATTAAATTGTAACAGTCAATTTGAAGCAGGGCAACTGGGAGAAACAAAGCTGTACAGATTGGACCCCTGTGTTTACCATGGAGGGATAATGTGAGACCTGGCAGAAACTACAATAGCATTTGTTTGTACATAACGACTGCCAAGGTCCTCATAATTCTAAGGATACATTTAAACATCTCAAGGTACAGATTAATTTTGCTTTTTCTCTATTAGCCTAGGAACATTTCTGGTGATTGACTACCTCCTGGACACGTGCATTGTCATGGGAAACTCCAGAACTGATGGCAGAATACAGATGTCTAGACAGGGAATGTATCAGTACACTATCTGGTCAATAACTGGGACCTATGACCTATTCATAGGTGGGATTATTGCTTTTTGCATATGATGCCCAGCTGGTTTTTTTCGAGGTGGATCACAGTTTCACTTGTGGTAAGGTGACCATTCATGCCATATTGCTTTTTCTGTAGTTCCTTTTCTTTCAGTTGTAGTTACTCCAGCCATTGACTCATAAAGAGTACAGAAATAGTATTACACACACCAGGTTCAGACTGTTCTAATAAAATGTGGTGAATTGTTTTACTGTTATAGCAACACTGTTTACTTTGACCTGATAACATTATTAAAAAATGCATAAGGACAAATTTCTGTACTATTTAAAACCATGCAACCTCCTGTGGTAGGGAGCACAAACCTGAAATTTAGATAAGACTTGGTAGAACTTCAGGTCATTTTGGACAATCAATCTATTTAATGCTGAGTATCCTTTTTGATATCTCTTTCATCTTGGAAGTGTAAATACTTCTCACTGGGATGGAAGGGGAAATGTTACTGGCATTGACTAAAATCAGCAGAACTTCAGGGTTTAATTAGATGAAGATTTTGTTCAGTAATCATCTGAACTGTGGTGTGTGTCACAACTGTTCGAACTCTCTCAGCAGTTTTCCTGGATCCTGGTAAGATCAGTAGTCAAAGCCAAAGACTCAGATAAATACCAGATGCCAGGTGCTTGGTGTCTCTGGACTTAATATGGTTCAACAATATTCACTCATACAGGACTGCATTTCAGTTTGTGGTTTCCACTCAAGAAGGTTACATTTTAGCTCGCATTAGGCAATATACATGTGAGCTGTTCTTAATAAGCAATTCCCATTTGGAAAACTGCAAACATGAAGCTCGCTTACCTCAGTTTCTGCTTTCTATTGAAAACAAAATTTACTGGATATGTGCAGGTACCTATATAGTGTGCCTGTTAAGCCAAAGCCCAATAGATGGTTTCTCTAATGCAATAGTCAGTTCATAATAACCGTTGTGACAGACCCCTTAGAAAAAGGAAAGATCATCATCTCTATTGCACTGGATCAAGCTATGTACCGTGAATGGTACATTCCAGTTTTAAGAGGCAGCAGATATGCTAGGTCATATTACATACCCAAGAACACATTCAATAACATTGGTCCTTTTCAAAACTCATAGAGTCACTTCTGACTTATTCCAAGATGTTATTAATCACTATGCTGTTAGTGAAGACCTCAAAAGAAATTTTGCTTTAGTTTAGAGAGATTATACAAAAGCACTTATAAACTAAATAGACAACATTGAAGAGTGTGTGCAAGGGAAGAGGTAACAAGGAAGACAGTAGATGAACAGATTTTAAAATTATTAGAAGTGTTTGAAATTTCTTTAATTTCTTTTACTTCTGTGAAAGGAAAACTGGATAAAGAGCTCTGTGAGGAACAGCAGACATGGCAAGCCCAGATTAGGAGGAAGATAGGGAAGCAGTTATGGAAGAGCGATCAGGAAGGAAGGAAATAATTCTCCCTAGAGAAGAAAGAGAGAGTTACAGTTAACAGGAATAATGAAAGACAAAATAAGGATCAAAACCTACTCTGCTGCTTTTAATACCACTCTGAGCCCCAGAGTTTCTGACCAAGAGAGGGAGTAGGAGGAAAAAGCATCTGACTGCCCACAGGTCTGGAAGCCAGCCAGCGGCACTGCAAAACTTCTACTTAAGATTTACTTTTTAAATTTTGCAACTGATTAAACCCCTTGCTCGCTGTGCCTTTTCTAGGATGAAGTCTGGCATGAGCAACACTGGTTTTGCTCTGTAATTTCTTCTTACAATGTTTATGTTTTGGCTTTTCCACTGTCAAAAATGCCTTTGCCACTGAAGCACAAATTATTCCACATCACAGCACTGGATTTTAGTTAGCAATTTTGTATATAATAAACATTTTAAATTATTCATGTATTAAATCACCATCTTCTACTTTTCTTCATTACATCAAAGACTAGATTCTTTGCTGATTTTGTAGCTGCTTTTTCTTGTTCAGCTTATTACACAAATCTGTATGAAACAAGTCTGTTTTTTCAACTATTTTTTAACAGAAGTCCTAAATTAACTATCCTTCAACATCTTTCTTCCTGAGGATTTCTAATAACTGCATCAACCTCCAAAATTTTGCTAAAATCTTCATGTTATGATTTTTATTATTTCCAGCACTCTGTAAATGACCTGTTTGAGGTCCAATGCATAGCCAGAGTAATAAGTTTCTTTTTCAAACACATTTTGCCCTGAAACTTCTTACCCATTTACAACAGCAAAGCAGCTTCAGCAGGACTGAGGGAAACTGAAATAAACTGGAATAGGAGCTGAGATGGAAGTATTTCAATTGCAAATCTGCTCTCAAAAAATAAGGATTAGTTTTAACCAAATTAGAGATATATCAGTTTGCTAGTCCAGCATGATACCTCATATTTTAAAAATCACAAGTTATCAAATATTTCTTATCTGAGGGATTAGGGTTTTTTGTCCAAAATATCCTGCCATGGCACTACAAGGTCTGGTGAAATATCAGTTGCTACTGGTTCTTATAGTAGTCCTTCTGGCTATGCCTGCTTCAGTAAAAGAATTTTGCCTGAGGACATTTTTGGGCCCTGTTGCCAAGTGGATTGGGATGACCTATGTCAATGCTAGACAACTGATTTCAGTCTCTCAACAGGAAGGTTCCTGGAGGTCTGTCTACAGGGAACAGTCACTAGAGCCATTTAATTGCCAATACACCAATGTGTGCCCAGGAATTGTCTGAGTACCGCATTGTTTGGAAAAGAATTAATTAATGCCAGGTAAAGTTCTGTTTACTGGCACAGATGTTCACAACCTCACTCTTGGAAACGTTCCCAGGCATGCTTGGATTCTGTCATGTAGACACAGCCCATAGGTGTAACTGTGTTTCAAGGGACCCATGCACTAGAGATATGATTTATGATCCATATGTAGTGTAGATACTCTTTTATTAGTGTCCCAGAATCTCCATGGGAATAAGTAAAACCAATGGCTCTGTTCTGTCTCTGTTTAATATGGGAAGGAGGGAAAAAAAAATTGGGGTGTTTGGGCTTTTTAATATATCACTGGTTTGCATGAAGGATGTTCTAGGTAAGCCATACTATGAACACATTAGAAATTTGCAAAGAAAAACCCATGTTGGTAGTGGATGTTAAGAAGGTCTTTTATCATTCCTGCTCACCTTCAAAGCAGTTGTGAAATTTATCATCTCATATATACAAAAGTTTCTTTTTATGGATTCAGAAAATATTGCTAAGCTGCCTATGCCACACACACTCAGACTCAATAAATTTTGGAAAGGCTCAAGTTCAAATCCATTCCAATTGTCAGAAAAACACACCAGAAAAAGAGCAGCAAATATAAACCAGAACAAGAATCTAAATAAAATACATTGAAAGGTTCGCTTATCCCATTGCATTCCAGTAAATTATGCATGCTTTTCTGTGTGTTTTGGCACTAGAAAAAAAAATATAAAGCTGCCTCTTAATTCTGCAAACACGAGAAGTATACATATCCTACAACAAGTTACTTCAGATCTTCTATGAAATGTTATAAGCAATTTATGTCATTCTGACGTCTTGTCACTTCAAAGCAAGAATGTAACAATTCATCATGGGAAGAACAGTTTCCTGAACTGGGCTTTGCAAGGTATAATACAAACGAAGTGCTGTACAGCTTTTTTCAGTGTTTACCTTGACTTTTCTTCAGAAGTAGAAATGCTTCAGAGAAATGCTTTGACAAATACCTCCTTTATGCAATTCTCAGTACATTCAAAAAGTCATGGGCATTTTTAATATGAATACAGGCGTGCATATATGTAGGTTTTACCTGATTGTGGGTAATGGCTCAGGAAAAAACAGGGTTTGTTTAGTGGATCATCATACTCAAACTCATTAATAGTAAAAAATAAACTATTTTCTACCTGCAGCCCAGTTGACCTGAATGTTCTGCTAAATGCAGTCATCAGACTGATTGGCTAATTTTTGACAAGCACAGGCTGTAATTGGTCTGGCTGCGATTCAAATGTATATAATTGTTTCAGAATGAGCCAAGAGCATGATGAGGCCATGTGAGGCCAGCAAAAGGGGAGGAGGGAAAGTTTGGATTAGAGGCTTCCTGTATGGAAAACATCTGCACTGGACACAGAGATACTGCACTTTCACTGTAGTGATGTTAGATATTTGCAGAATTACACAGCATCAGCAGCACCCATTACTCACCCAGCCTGCCCAAGTATGCTGCTTTGGGTGACCCAGGGATGCAAGAACATGTTCGGAAACACATCCCCTTCTCCAAAGGCAGCTACACTATTTAGTGGTGGTACTCATAACAAACTTTTGAAACAACTGTATTTTGTCATCAATTTGAATGTCAGCTTCCCCCAAAAATAAAATCTTGTAAATTGTTCACTTTATTTTTCATTCAGAGTGGTTGAATGCCTGAGCTATGAAGGTCTGTGTTTTCACAAAATGTAATTATGAAGTTAAAAGGTTTGTTGTTTTTTTTTTTCCTACAAATTTTACCCTGTCAGTTCTAGTGACCTTCTGAGGAGAATGGTGTAAATAAGTTAACGTTTTTAAGAAATTTCTTCATATATGTCTCACACCTGAAGCTAATCAGCAAAAGCTAACTCATGTAACTAAAAAGAAAGAATAGAAACAGAGTCTGTAAGAACAAAAGAGATCTCATAGCAGCCTTCCAGTATCTGAAGGGAGCCTATAGGGATGCTAGGGAGGGACTCTTCATTAGGGACTGCAGTGACAGGACAAGGGGTAACTGGTTCAAATTTAAACAGGGGAGGTTTAGATTGGATATAAAGAAGAAATTCTTTCCTGTGAGTGTGGTGAGGCACTGGAATGGGTTGGCCAGGGAGGTTGTGAGTGCTCCATCCCTGGCAGTGTTCTAGGCCAGGTTGGACAGAGCCTTGGGTGACATGGTTTAGTGTGAGGTGTCCCTGCCTATGGGACGGGGGCTGGAACGAGATGATCTTAAGGTCTTTTCCAACCCTAACTATTCTATGATTCTATGTGCAAATCCAACAATTTTATACCCAACAATTTTATACATTTCTCTAAAGAAAGTGTTATCTTATTTTAAAAGATGATAGTTCTTATGTTTTCCATGTTACAGATAACAGATTTCTTTTTCTGGTATAAACACTATTTAGTGAGCATGTTTAGGAAGATTATACATGATACTTCATCCTACTGACATTCTGCAGGAATTTGCCTTCATAAAGATCATTCTAGTGTTTATCTCTCTATAACTGCACTTCTCACTCATGTACACTCCCTCTTTCAACCACTTTATATCCAGATTAACCTCCCTCCACTTTATATGCAGATTGTCAAACAGGAACAGAAGGCAACTTGTTCAAAGTTATACAGCACATAATTTCCTGAAGACTATCCTCCAAATACATAATTAAGTATCAACAGGAGGGGTAAGACACTCGTTTGGCTTAGGAGTTACATTAGGAAAAACATGACTCAGAAAGTGTCATGGCAATAAAAAACAGAGGCATATAAGGAAATATGGCATATCAGAAGAGACCCATTCTGTGGCTGGATAGGATAGTTTACCACTGTGATGTTACCACTTTGCATGCATTTCTGGTGTTTGTCTTTCTAAAAGGATCCATAAAAAAATTATAACACTGTTTCAAGATCTGGAAAACCTACCTTACAGGATATTAATGGAGATCCAGTGAGTTGACATGTCAAATATGCTTAGCAGGAGATAGATTGTGATTTGCAAGAAAGTAGTAAAACCTTTTTAATTTATCTGATAAATGTTATCAAAATAAAATCTAATAAATGACTGTTAAATAATCAAAACCCAAAATAGAATAAAAATTAGTATTAAGAATTAGCCATTAGAACTGTTTTTCAGTTTATGACATATGTTCAGGTCCTTAGACGCTTTCCAACAAGGCTCAATATCTCTTAGAGCTGATAAAGCTCTAGCACAAATCAGTCACTTGCTAGGAAGCTCACCCAGAACAGACTGCAAGTCAGAATTATCACATTATTCACTTCTGACCTTACTCTACACATAGAGAGTGAATCCCACATAAACAGCAAGATGCAATCTGTCCAACAGATGGACTATATGAGTTGGAAGGAACACTACACACAGATGAAAGGATAAAGTCACACCATGAAGAACAGCAGTAGGAGGGAGTAGGACAGGTATTGGCCATTCTTACCCTTCTATTTTCATGAGGTATTAAGAGATGTGATAAAGAAGAGATGCCTATTGTTAGGGCGGGGATAAACAAATGGTGAGGATGTTAAGGATGTAAACAGGTCATTTCCCCCAAAGCGCCAAGGTCCCAGTAGAGGATAGCAGGTTTCTCCTACACAAGCAAGATACAGAAGTCCTCTCCATTCCTTTTTACCATTGCAGTCAAGTGAGGCAGAAGCCAGTTCTGAGCCAGCTCATTCTGGCCTCATGTGACCTTAGCAGAAGACGATGAGAAGGAGCCTAGCTTGCCAGTGGGTGCAGTCACTGAGAAATTCCATGTCAGACTCAGTACCTTGACTATCTGCCAGTGATCCAGCATGCCTGAACATTGCTCCAGAACATTGCTGCGTGACTTCAGTGTGTAAGGAAATAAGACTGATGCAGCAAGCGATGCTATAGTTCTCTATATCCAATTGATTTGTATAGAAAAATACTTTTGTAAGAACACCACTGTATTCTTTCTAGTTGAGACAAACTATTTATGTAAGTTGTATTGTTCTGGCATAAGGAAGCTACTAAAACCTATTATATTCTTTTTTTGTTTTATTATGTATGACATTTACATACATATACAATTTCTGATTATTAACATGAAAATAAAGTATAAGACAGATTTTTACTATTAATCCTTATTTTCATTTGCATTTTGGAATCATCATTCTACAAAACTGATATCCATGCTCTCAGGGTGGAAGCAATTTTGTTTATATGGCATGAATTTTGCTCTGAATCATAAAATCTTATGAGGAAACCTCAATTTCTGCTATAATTGTTTCCACTAAAAAAACCCAGTTTATTTCCAACATATAAACATCCACACTGATTTTGGTATTGCCTTGTAAGATTAAAAAAATCTTGTGTGTGTAAGGCTTAAACCACGACAGTAAGAAAAACTATTTCAATAAAGAACAAAGCATCATATTCCCAAACACTGGATTACAGTAGCCCAAACTGAAATACCCACCTGACTTATTTTTGCATTTAGTTTGAATATACTTCCTTAGGAAGACACAGTAACAAAGAATGGAAATACAACATTGCATCCACATTTTACTAAGGATTGATATACATTAGTTAGGGTCTGGGATCTTAAGACTTTTCTTTATGCGCCTCGGCACATTACTTCTATAAATCTAGGGAGTTTGATTTCTTTCCTTGTACATAAATTGTAACTCCTGTCTTGAGAAAAAACAAAACTAAAACAAGGAGCAGACATGACAGCAGTAGAGAGCTGCCTGCTGATTCAGCAAAACTATTAGCTACACAGCTCCTCCGTATGCAGCAAACATAACTGAATGATTAGATTTCCTCTTCTGGCAGTCTCACAAATTGCAACTAAAAAGGAGCAGGAAGTTTTTTTTCTACCTGTGTTCTGCAATGTATCATATGAACTACACAGATTTTATTTGCTCTGACTCCTTTGGATCACATCTCTCTATCTTTCCTGGGGTGAGAAACATAATCCTTGAGAAAACAGATTGGTAAAACTGGAGTGGAGGATCACATACATATATAAATGTTTCTGAGTTAATCATGGTGGGATGAGAGTTGAAATTTCTGGACACTAAGAGTAAACACTATTTCCTTGGTCAGAAAGAGGAAGACTGAAGAGATAAGACTGGATAAGATTTTATAAAAGCATATTCTTCAATTTATCTTAACTATGAAGAGATGCAAATATTCTTTTTATCTTCAATAAAATAAGATAGGCAGCTTCTTTTCTGAATCTTATGAACTGATGTTGCTTGTTTTCCATGACAGATGTTTGTCTGTCTTTTTCTCATGGAAACACATTTTCTGCAGCTTGCTCTGTTTTGAAGACTGAAAGTGGAAGTTCTGAAGTCGACTTCAGTATGTTGCAGACAGCAACAGGAGGAAGTCCTCTACTTCCTCATTATCCACTTGTAAATCAGACCTATTCATTACAGTTGCAATGTGGGAAAGGAGAGAATAGGACTGAATAAAATATGGATTCAGAGTTAAAATTGTACAACCTGATCTCAGGTTGTAAAACCATTGTGCAACCTGATCTCAGATCTTAAAGAAGCAAAATCATTAAAAACTAACAATTGTGAAGATAAAACTGTTGCAGTGATTATTTCTTAGGATTTATCCTACCAAATCACTCATTAAAATGCTTTGTTATCTTGGTGAAACTTTGCTATCTGAAAAATGCAATAAATCAGGTATATATTTGATAAATAAAATATATGGGTAAACACAAAAGTTTTTGTAGTGCAAGTGTTCTAACCATACTGGCAAAGAGTGCATAAATCATTAGCAAGAGACTATAGGACTAGCAATTAGTGTGTATATGACTACCCCACTTAAAGTTATCCTTAAATAAAAGCAGAGAATGAATACTGGGGCACAAAACACAGCCAATACTTTCCACCTCATACAGCTTGGGAAAGTGACCTCAGCCTTATTACAGTAAATGTTGAAGCAAAGGAATGGGCTCTCCCTTTGCAGACTAAGAACAGACACAGTGAGTAAGAGAAAGGAAATGCAACAAATCAGCAAGATGTTGAAATAACCTTTCCAATGGGGAAAGAATGCAACATAGATCAAGTTAACCTGAGTGAAGATGTCTGTCATTTTTTCTTTCTTGGCAGTGGGCAGTTCAAGCTAAAAGGCTAGAAGCACCCTTGACTCAACAGTAACTGACTGGCAGCAAGCATGAAAGTGCGTATTAGTTGCACAGCCCAAGCAAAGCCAAGCCATGTGTACCACCCAAAACCCAGCACTAGGCTTACACGCTTTTTGGACTTAAGCTAGCACCTCCAGCACTATTGCACGATAACCGTCCCAGCTCGGATCAGAAGCAATACAGATTAATTCATGCAGTGCTGTGCTCAAACTCTGCCTTTTGGCTGCTTGAGGACAAAGCTGTGCTTTGTCCCCCTGCACTTTATTTGCTTGTCTGGAACCACCACACAGAGCACTGTGTTCTCACTTAAGCTCCATCCTAAATCTCTGAAGACCTATTGCTATGCATTTAGCGATCAGGATATGAGTCCTTCACATGATTATTATTATGCTCAGAGCACTTAGAAATGTTCTTCAGCATTCATTTCGGTTGAGGTGGAAGCTTCTAAACCCTATTACCACATAAAGGAGTGGGAGGCAGGGCAACATCATTTTTACTACAGAACTGGACAAGTCTGAACTCCATTGCCTCACTTTCCTATTTTGCAGGCAAAGCATGCCTTAAGTATATGCCATATATAAAAGAGACAGAAATAAGTGTATCCATAAAGTGTCATCTGGCACTGCCTGGGTAGCACAGCCCCAGAATAAAAGCAGAACATTTACATTAACTGTATGTCACATTTTCCAGAGAACATAGGCTGTCAGAGTTCAGACCCTCTGTAGGCTGTTGCAGAGAAAGATGCCATTAAGTCCAAAACAAAGTCCTATTCACAGTACAAAGAGTAATTTTGCTTGTGTTCAGCACTTCATGTGTTCATATGGTTGAATCATATTAGTTATTTAATATGATAAAGATGAGCTGGAATTTAACATGTCTGGAGGCATTTCTGGTTTCCAATAAGTGTCAACTCTATTCACTCTTCAAAATTAAAAAAAGTTTACATTCATGATTGTGTTAGGATCCCCCTTATGCAACAAACCAGTATTTTTATAAAAGCTCTCTACCTCTTTATCTTGAATCAACTTATTCTCTACAGTGGTGCTTCATGCTCCCTTGTCACTTTAAAGAGTCTAATTCTTAGTCTTTTAAAAGGCTAAGTTTTAAGGCTGGAGGTAAGACAGGTGTACTGCTTTGGGTCTGGGAGATACTCCAGACCACAGAAGGTAACCAGGCATGCTGACAGAGCAGTTGCTTCATCTGTTAAACACCATAACTGTGGGAAGTGAAGGTAGTAAGATCTGCATGAAAAAGAGTTTGGGAATGAGCTCTGAGGCCTTGGTGCTTGACAAGCCCTGGGGTGATGAGTTGGAACACTGAAGGACAGGAAAAGTGAACAAGCAAGCCTTGGGAGTATGGGCCAGGATGTAGTTGTGGTGGGAATCTCAGTTGGAGGCCAGAGGATGTGGGGGTTGTGAGAGGGTCTGCAACACTGTGATTGGACTATTTACCTGGAGAGTTTTACAGGGGCCAACGAGATTGAACATTGTATGTATGCACATGTTGGCAAAGTACCGAACAAGGGGATAAAAAAGGCTTGGTGGTAATAAACAAGGATTTGAGTCTCTGCATCAAAGTGAGTCTGTGTCATGAAATGCCACACATAATGTGATCTCTCTTCACTGGAAATGTAGAAGTGTAACATGCCTGTCCATGCACAAGAGTGTAATCCATCCAGACATCCCTGCAGCGAGGGTGGATGGATGCAAGACAATTCTCTGAGGACCCAGCCATCTTGCAGCTGCCACTTCTGCAGCAACACTGTGAAGAAGATGCTGTGTGTACTCTGTGATCATCTTCCACTGATTTGCTATTGCTAAGAAAAGATGAGCTGTACATAGGACAGACAAAAACCAAGCCACTTTCCCAAAGTTACAAGGAAATGTGTAATCAGACCAGGGAAACAGTAAAGACACAAGTAAGTGGAAATTTAATTTAGCAAACACCATTAGTTTAGGACTGTCAGCCCTATGACTATCATTGATGGTTTCCAACAAATGCATGCCTTTTTTCTTACTTAATGATGTACTGTGCAAAAGGACTATTACAGCTGGTGGCATGATCAAACATTTTTCGAAATAGCATGCAATTTTTCAGTCAGTGTTTCAATAAATGCAAAAAATTAATTAATAAAGTCTATACTATTTGTTCCGTAAATGACTAGATTGTTCTAGTGCTGTTTCAAGGACCTATGACATTTACATAAACTTATCTACAAATCATGGTATATATGTGTAGGTTGCACTTGTTTTTATTCATAGCCCACATGAAATAGTATTATTAAAAATAGGATAAAAGAGTACAGTTTTTAAAAGTACATTCCTGGAACATGATCCTGTGCCGTTTTTCCTAATTTCACCTCAACAAGTTGTCTCTACTTAATCTGTCCTTTTCAAGAAAATCCTGGTAACCTGTGGGAAGGAATTGAATTTTCCAAAACTTGGAGGCAAGCTAGAGCATTGTCAAGAGAGGATATTTTTCTGTGTTACTCCCTGACAAATACACACAAACTGTATGCATATGTCAAGATTTCTGACATTGCCATGCATCAGTTTTTTTTTTCTCCTTTAAAGGACAGTTCAGATAACAATGTGTTAGGTAATCATTTAGGGCCATTTTGTAAATAACAGATTACCAAATCAGTTATAAATATAATAAACTAATACTGAACAGTATTATTTTATCTAAAGATCACATATGTTTTTCTGAAATAAAGCAAATTTCATATAACTAGATTTTCGATTTGAGAAATTTGCAGCACAAGGATGTTTATGATTTCTGAATGCTGAAAATAGAAGCAGCCATTGATGTAGATGGTTCTCACTTTCACACCCTAGTTATACTTTTGTTTTGCACATCTAATGGCTACACCTAATTTCATCTGATAGTCTTCTTTCTACTGCTCTCAGAAACAGAGACGGTGCTGCTGATTTTTGATAAAGGAGCTGGAAGGAACTATTTAGTAAGTTTTAAAGATACATTAAGTTCTTTTTGTTGTATCTGCCTACAAATGGCAAAATATGTTCAATGTGCAATTTCATTGGAAATAAGGGAAGAAAGGAAAATACTTCTGCCTTGCTTGCATGAATGCAGTGGCATTCCTAATATGAACTCACAACAACACGTGCATCAATTTTTCATAGTAACAGCTCATTCTGTGTATGTGCAATAATAGAAAAATTGTTTGGTTTTATTTTTAAGTTTATCTGTGTGCAGAAGGACTAATATTAATAGGTGAACAGTTTTATTCTATCTATCTCAGACATGCTTATACCCAACACATTGTATAAAATGAGTCAGAATTAATGAGGGGCACTATTATGCTATGCAAAGAGCATTTTCTCTTTCCAAAGATCCAACACCAAGCAATTAAAGCTACTACTGTAGTATTTTAAATATTTAAATATTGTAACGCAGACCTAAAATAGTTGAGTAGTGTTGACACCAGTTGCATATTCCCCACATTTCTTTTGTATTTTTATTGTCTTAGGCCAATGCTTTGTCCCTTGGGAAAGCCTCTTTTATTATTTTAATCAGGGAATGTTTACTTTAGACAAATGGAGATGCCTGAAATGAGTCTTTCATATTTCTCCTTTTTTATTGAGGAATAAAACCCAAGCAGACAAAAGTATGAAATATGTTTTATTTTTTTTCTGACCCTCTTTCTGCTAGTTAACAGGTTTTGTTTGTATGTATACATAAGGCAAGAGATAAGAGAATTAAAGTCCTGGAACTTGCAGGTCTTGATACAGAGAGCTGGTAGAAAACATATTCAAGGAAAAAAGTCTTGGAGTTGTAGGAAATTTCAAGTCCTTTATAAGAAATTTTAGAATGGGGAAATAAATAAAGAACTAGGAGAAAAAATAAGACATATTTGATAATAAAATATGAATATGAATATTTGAATTTATGATCTTTAAGTGCATCTTTCAAAAACTCTATGCCAGTAGTGTCAAAGTCTGTGCCACATCATTCGTGGAATGCTCAGAGTTAGTAATTAATTCATCTAAAAAGATGAATGTGACTTTACTCTTTGATTTTACTTTTAAAGAGTGCTGGCAAATGTGCTTCAGCCATGGACCACTTTACTGGATTAAATTAATTTGTAATGCATTTCTTCAAAATTGTTTTCTTAATACAGAAGGGGAAGTGATTTATGAAATATTTATACGTTTTTATGTAATTAACTGAGGTAGTTCCCACTGAAAGGTTCATGCAAGGATTCCTTCTGTATATGGAATTTTACCTGACTGCTTTAATGGAGACAGTTTAGTTAATATGCAGAAAGAGACATTTTCAGTACAGCTGAGACACAGTCCAGACCTGTAATATATTTTGTATACTATATATATTGCACTTCAAATTTTAACCTCTTAATTTGGCAGCTACTTTTCATTTTTTTAAGCACATACTTCTCTTTCGATTAGTGTGAAAAGCCACAAAACAAACAAACAACAACAAAACAAAACCAACCAACCAAAAAACACAGATCATCTGTGTTTTACCTACTTGCCTATATACCTCTTGGATAGTTTTGATAGATTCTGTCTTGGCTGCTTGGCTGCATTCATAGTATTAAGAGCAGTGCCATAACTGTTTATGGGAAGTCACGTAGGTACACAGGGAAAGGATTTGTGTCTTTTAGCATTTAGATTCAGATCTTGGGCAATCAAACGTATGAGGCAGAGTTGAGTATTCCTTTTGCCAAATCCCTGCATCTATGAAGCTTGCCAGACAATCATGTAAATGAGAAGAGTCACACTGAACCAAATTAAATTTTCCTTTTCCTGTGTGGAAGGCTATCATACTGTCAGAAGCTCAGCTCAACACAAGCCCACAGGTGCTTGGAAGCTCATGCAGTGATGTTAAGGCTAAAGGGAAGCTTATCTGAGAAACTGTTTGATTCTCTAAGTATATTATTCATCTCACAAAGTTGAGGGATAAATAAAATTGTGCATAAAAGGTAAAAATGAAAACTAGGTTTAACTCCAATAACAGAAGGAGAAGAGATGATGTAAAACAAGCACCATGAATTCTGTTTCAGTACCATAAGTGCTTCAAACAGTTGAACAACACAATTAAAAGAAATCCATAGAATAATTTTAATAGATATAATATCTGATCTCTAAGAAAGATCTCTATTCATTTTGAGAGCAAATTATAGACTGGAGAAGCCAACTATCTACTGCTAAAAGGCTTTGTGAAACATTTTCTTATTGTGGTAGCAGGACATACGACAGTGCAAGGGTTCCCCTAATTGTGAAAAGTTCACAGGGGACAAATAGGTTTTGTAATCTACAGCTCATAGACTGAAACTGTTTATCCTTTAATAAGAACACATTTCTCAGGATTAATACTTGTATAGAACTGTCAACAAATGATATCTCTGGCATATTAGATAATGAATTTAACTGTCTCACTCTTAGGAAACAATTGTATTTTAATTAAATTAGCACTAACTAGCAACTGGAGAATACCTAAAGAAACTATAAATCAAATGAAATGTTATTTAGAGAGGAAGTTGTGAGAGTGATGTAACTAACAGCACATAAAAATGAAACATTTTGTCGCTGCAAATGCTCTGGAAATAGGCAGATATATTCTATGCTGATTACAGCATTACAGATAACAACATGACACCAATAAATCTAATACAGATTTACACCAGGGAGCAGAGTGAACCCATTTCTCTCATCTAATAAGGCAAATGAATGGTAAAATGTACTCAGTAAAATGACTGTCAGCAGTTGTGATGGGTGCTCCCACAGAGAGCAATCATATTCCTTTTAAATAGCAGCCTTGCCATACAAGATGTTGAAGTCCTCAGATAAAACACTGCTTTACCAAAGAGGCTCTGCAATGGCATTTGTAATGGTTTAATGTTGCTCAGTGTTGCCAGCAGCAATTCAGTATGCAGAGCCATAATGGAAAAGTACCATAGAGAACAAACTCAGGATCTATGCAGTGATCTGTCCACCCCATAGGATCTCAGAGGTGGCAGAGATGATAACCTGAGGCTAAACAAGCCATATTAAAGCAACAGTTCAAACAGAAAAACATGCACAAGTTTCATAGGTGAAAGCATAATATCTAACCACTAAACAGGGGACCTACAAGCACAAGGAACATAAATTTGCCCTCAGACTAGCAGTAACTCTACTGCAATCCAGAAAATTAAAGAGCCCCACTGAGTGACTAGATGAATAAATCCAAATCATCTCTGTGAGGAACAGGAGCAGACATCTAGCACTGGAGCACTGACAGCTCTGCTACTTCATACTTCATCTCTCATGCTGGCTGAAGACAGCATCTGTATGGGGCTTCCAATGTGAACTGATTTTTTGTAGCCCAAAAATGCAAAATCTGTGTCACACACAACAGAGAGTTAGAAGTAGCACAAGCCAAATTTCCTATAAATATGCCAACCATTGTTCTACTATTATTCATTTGGGTTGGTACAGATTATCTAGGGAAGGGGATGACTTTATCACACATTATGTGTTAGATATTCAGCATTTAGCAATCTGCTCAATCCCATGTCTCCAGTTCCAGGAAAGAAAATTCCCTTGGATCAGCTTGTAATTCTGGCTATAAAGATTTTACCTTTCCAAATCCCCTTCTCTCCTAAATGCTGTGGACTTGATATAAGCAATGGAAGATTTCCTGAAAGGTGGGCTACAGCAGAACACAGATGGGTCCACAGATCACAATATCTCTTTCTCTCTTAAAGCTTTTTGATTCTGCTGTTGTATGTCACTGATCTGTGATAGAATTCGATCTGAAACAAGAGAGGAAAAATGACCTGTTCTCCCACCATACTGCTTGAGCTGGTCCTAAAAGTGCCCTTGATGATCCAGTTAGCATTTGCTATGTGCAACGCTTCTTCATCTCTTTTCTCAGTGGAAAAGTGTGTGTGTGTAAGCTGATAAGTGTGTTTGCATCAGTGTTTTGCAGTGTGATTTAATCACAAGTAATGCACAGGATTAGCAAAATATTATTTTTCATGACCAAAAGCAAACAAATCCTGATGTCTTGTTCTAGCATGTGATAGAAGCAATGGGGGCATTACCCATTTTGCATCTTTTTAGTTTGTCATTCACGTTTCTTTGTCCCTTTAACAAAACAACAAACAGGAGATGAAAATGTGGATTTTATCATGAACATGTAGATATTTTTCATCACTATGAAAATCCCTTATACATAACTGTATTTAACTAAGGAAGATTCTGATTTAGGTAGATTTAGATAGCGTGTGTAGCTGAGACTTACTCAGCTCTAGGACAGGATGTAATCAAAAGAGGAATCTAATTGGCATTTACTGAAGTAAACTACTTAGGTTGTATAAACAATAATAATCATGTCCCAGATAGTAAGGGATTTGGGGCTTTTTTAAGTTAAAAAATAAAGCTGAAGTATTCAGTTCAGTAGTAAAATAGTTAAAAGAGAGTGTTTTTATATCTATCAAATTCAATGTATCACTTAAAATGTGAATTAAGTAAAGCACATAGATGAGCGTAGATGGAAAATGAGAAGATGGGATTCACTACTTCTGGATATTTTGTTAAAAGAGATCCATATATATCCTGAGCTTTCAATAGGATATTTTTCTACAGGACTGTGAATTTGACCCTTAAAGTCATTTTGGTGGTAGCTGCAACATATGTAGGGTTCTGGTAACAAGGAGGATTTTCTGCTTATCAGGGGATGTTGCATCTGGTGTCAGTAACTCCAGCTGACACCAAGTAACTGGTCCTTCCCATCACCAGATCTGGCCTCCTACATGTTTGTTGCTTCATATTCTTGCCCATTTTCCTTAGGACCTGACCTTCTTCCACAAGGCTGGAAAATTTAGGGAGGAACTCCATCAAGAGAAACAAGGTTTAGTTGCCAGAATTTTTTTATATTTACTCCATTTGCCAGTTTTCTATAAAACCCAAAAGGATCTGGAATTAAATGATTTGCATTCAGTACAAGCACTGTTGGATGTTGAAGTAGAAAATAATAGCTTTGCTTGATAATGAAGTCTTTCACGAAATAGACACCATATTTTACTTAGCTGTGGACAGAAATAACTGCTATTGTGAATATATCCAACCTCTCATAAAAACATTTCCTTTATCAACATGGGTAATGGGTTCAAACTTAAACAGGGGAGGTTTAGATTGGATATAAGGAAGAAATTCTTTACTGCGAGGGTGGTGAGGCACTGGAATGGGTTGCCCAGGGAAGTTGTGAGTACTCCATCCCTGGCAGTGTTAAAGGCCAGGTTGGACAAAGCCTTGCATGGCATTGTTTAGTGAGGGGTGTCCCTGCTTATGGCAGGGAGGTTGGAACTAGATGATTTTAAAGTCCTTTCCAACCCTAACTATTCTATGATTCTATGATTTTGCTTTTATCAAACTTTAAGGAAAAGATTTTCCTTACCAGTGCTTTCTACCTCGAAGTCATCATGTAGCTTAATAAAGGTAATTAAAGGTTTTAATAAAGTTTAATTAAATCTACACACCATGGAATCGTTATGTGCAGCACATGTTCATTATGTTCAGCATGCCTGCAAGTGAACAGTCCTTTTGCTTATTCTGATCTTTAATGGAAAACCATCAAAACGTCAAGTATATGTTTGCAAACTGACCTGTAAGCCAAAATAGTTTGCCTCAATCCTCCAAATAGTGTTGATGTGAGTAGTGTCAGTAATAAAGTTTGGACTAACCAGGAGACAAAGATGCAAGTGGCTACAGTTCACAATGTGGAATACTGTAACTGCCGACAACACACATTGTCCTATGTTACGAATAAACATACATGACTAAAAACTTTTCTGTTCTGTTACCAAAGACAGAAAATTGAATAAATTGAGCTGAAGACCTACTCTGGCTTATGAAATGAGTAAAACAAAAGATAGAAACAGAAACCACTCTTTAAAGAAAACACAATTAAAGAATAAGACACCAAGCCAGGCTGTCAGTAAAGCACTGCAGAGCTTAAAAACCTTTTTGAGTTACCACCTGGAAGTGACATATACGTCTTTCAAAGCACGCACACCAGGCCTATAAACGTGCACGTGTGCATGTGTTCTTGAGATGACCGTGTCAGCTAAGGACAAAGGAAAGCATTCAAAACATGTCTCATGAGTATTTTCCAGAAACAAGTATAGTTGAGGGGAAAATAAAATAAAAATGAAAAATAAAAATAACCCAAACAAAATCCAAATGAGAAACAAAATCAGAGTCTCATTCAAGATCCTTCTTAGTTTTTTCTTAAAAAAATATCTATATATAGGGCCACATAACTTATGAACATACAATTTTTAATTGTATGTTCATAATGTTGTAATATTCTTATCTGTCTCTTTCTGGTAACCAATAGACAAAAAAACAATGAAATAATGGAATACATATGTGGCTGCCATTCACTGGACACATTAGAAATTTTCTACAATTTCTACATCTGTATTTGTATCCAGAGTAGAGCCAAGACGCTATTCAGGCTTTCCATCAGCAAACAGGGATACTGCAAGCAACCTGCAGTATCAATACTCAGATTGTTTGAATATTATGAATTTGAAAAAAAACCAAAACTCCTTCATTTTTGCCAGAGTAGAGCTGGTGACCCTCCCCTCAAAGCTGCCTGAACCATTTGAAATGTAACCAGAAAGTGAAGCAGTTGACAATTAATTTTGTCAGTTGAAGATAAGGGGGTTTTATTTCTGGTATTGAAGTGTAAAAAGAAGGCTAAAACAGACCAATAAATGTGGCAAGTTTCTAAGCACTTTACTCCTTGTGCCTCCTCTCTGAAACAAGGACAAATGCAAACCTCATCCCACCTGCTGAGGGGTGACTTGGATACTATGTGTAGTAAGAGTCATTCACCATTTACATACTGGGATTATTGGTGCATACTAAGTGTTCAATGAATGGTCTGTTTCTCTACTGAGTATTTCTAGGTTGTTAACTTTCATTGCTTTCTAAATGCTTACATCAGAACCAGAATAATTCAGGCTGGGATGTCCTTTTGAGACCAGGGCAAAAAAAAATTCAAATTTAGGTCAAGCTGCTCAGGGCCTTGTCTAATGCAGCACCAAATGCCTACAGGCATGGAAAGCCCAGAAACTATCTGGTCTACCTGCTACAGTGCTTAACCAGTTCAGCTGCAGATTTGTATCCAGCAGAGCTCCCCTAGCTGCAATTTGTGATTTTTATATCTCATCCCTTTGCTTCATCCTTTTTGCCTTGATTCAGAGAAAACTCCAGGAACAAACTTGCCAACAAAGTTTTTGAGCTGACAAGCAGGGATTCTTTATTGCGGTGCCAGGAGACACAGGGGATAGCTCCTCCTAACGTGTGTCCCCGTATTGCTACATAAGCCATCCTTATATAGTCCCTGGGCATACATACATATTCATAAGGCTACATATGGATTACAACATTTTCCAGAAAGTTCCCCACATGCGCACAGAATTGTGGTGCTGGTCTCTGAGGGTCCTTTACTTCTTCCAACAATCTTCATCACTCCTGGCAGCCTCTGAAGCACGCGCAGTAGATGTTTATACCAGTCTAATTGGTTCGTTAGCACCAGAGACATAATAATCCTCCTATCCTCTACTTATCAGTTAGTTTAACTGTAACCCATCCTGGACACCTGCTATTCCCAGATACTCCTTATCCCTGTGTCCTGTTCTTCTATCCTGTTTTCTCACACTCACTTCCTCTGAGAAGAGTCCACCTCTGTCATCCCTGTAACATGCACCTCCAAGGGAACTAAAGGCAGCAATGAGATGCTCTCTGCCTCAGCCCCTCTGTACTTGACGTGGTCCAATCCCAGCCACCTTGGTGGACCTCTGCTGGACCCTCATAAACTGGACCCTCATAATTTGTCAGCATCCCTCTTGTCTCGGGATGCCCAAAATAGGACACTGTGCTCCGGAAGACTCCACAAGTACCACACAGAAAGGAATAATCACTTCCCTCAACCTGCTGGCTATGTCTATGCTACAAATGTTGCCTGTTTGTTTTAGGGCCCCATGAGGATCTGAGAATCAGCCTGGGCCACTCGCCAGCTTCTGTGCTCTCAGCCTTTCTTTTGCTTCCTGCCTTGGGGCTCCTGCAGACATTTCTTCTTCCTTCAGCCTGACCCTTAGCATATCCTTTCTGGAGTCATTTCCTAACTAAACTCATCTTTAGCTTTCATCTATCTTACAGGGTCCTAGTTCCATCACATATTTTGTAGTTACACTGTGTAGCCCAGAAGATATAAATTACTGGTGTGCTTGCTTTATGGCCACACAGCACATCTTTGTGCTAAAGCATGGAAGAACTTAGTCAAAATCCAGACATAATATGGGTGTTTCCAGTACAAAAAGACTATTCGTCAACAGCTACCACACAGTCCTCCTGCATTAGGAACAGGAAATGTTGTGGTATCTCAGACATTGCCATATGAAAGAGTTTTAAACTCTTAATTTTTAATACTCTTGGACAGTAACCAAGTTGCTATATTCATCCTGGCAGCAAACCACAGAAATTCCCTTAGTCTGGTATGTTTTTTTTTTCTTGTCAACATGGAGAACCTTAGGAAATACAGACAGAAATATGTATTATGCTCATATGTGCTGATGTTGCTTCAGAGAAGTCTTGCAACATGCTAGCTTCCTCCACAAGATTTGATATAAGTTACTTTTGTCTACCAGCTATATCCAATACTTGTGCTCTAGATTGTAAACTGTGAATATTCTCTTTTGTACTACCTGTTTTCATGCTGTGTAAAACCACAGATGTTTACTTTGGTTTTTTAAATGGCCGCTGTTCACAGACAGATGTGTGCATTCACACAGGTCCATACAAATCAGAGATGCACACACTGGAAGCAGAAGCTGCTTGTTCATATTAGGTATTTGAGAACTGCCTCCTTTGTTCACGTTTTGCCTGTTGTTCTCTAAAGCAGCTGGTGAGCAAGAGGGACCTAGGCAATTTACTTCTCAGTAACTAAGCCCCAAGAGGTCACATGACTCATGCCCTCTGCTTTTCCACAGATGATTTCCATCAGCAGTCGGCAGGGATCTGCCTTTAGGAAGGCTCCCAAACAGATGCTCTGCACAGACTGTTTCTACTTCTCTGCCACGTCCTTGCCTGGAAGGTTGCTTTGGGTTACACAAGCCTAAAAGGATAAAAGGGGGCAGGCAAGAGGGACCTAGGAGAGTATATGAAAGCCCCAGTGAACTACTTCTTTACATTAACAATTAGCAGATCTTACACAGAAGGGAGAGGAAATCACAAGCTAGCTTGCAGGGTCTATCAGGCTGCTTGTTACAATCAAAACTCCCGGGATATAAAGACTGTAATGAGAAAACTTGAGAATAACGAAAGATACCTTCATTGCATTAGTCAGAGTCAGAAGGCCTGTACTGCAAATTTTACTGTCATTAATGCCAGGTCCAGTTTTGGCTCAGTTAGAAGCAATCTCCACTCATTACAAACCTGAGGTGTGGTCATATGTATATCTCAAACTGTTTTAAAATGGTTTTTGTTTGATCTTTTCTATACAATGAAGCTATAAAACAGCAGAACTGTGCCTCAAGCTGCATATTTTAGAAGAACTTGAACAATACAAAAGCACAGATTAGTGAAAACTGCAGTTCCTGCCAGGAAAGCTTATATTTCTATTATTTAAAATGTTAGGCTTCTTGTTTCATTTGAACTTGGCACATCTACAAAGGAAACATTTTGTAGGAGTTTTATAATAAGAATAGGATGCTCCAGTAATGGAATAAATAAATCTAATGATGAAAATACATATAATGTGAATTAATTTGCATTTCTGTATTTTATTCAACATTTCATTATAGGCTAAGCTTGCGAATTAATTTCCAACAGTAACAACATTTTCAAAAAATATGCTATATAATCTAAGCACCTATTGAAAAGAAGTAATGATGTCAGTATGACATTAGCTTATATGTTCCCATCTACAGATGTTAATTTCCCCCCTATTTTAAGTCAGATTTGCAGTGTAAGTGGTGCAATAGCAAATATCTGCCAGCACAAGTTTTTATATTAAGCAAGACCATTTCATTCAGGTTCCCTTCACACACACACGCACACTGCCAATGAGTTTTACTATATTATGGGGGTTTTTGTTATAATTGGTTGCCTTAGCTTTAACCAGGAGAAAGTAAAAACTGCTACATCTAAATATAAGACCATAAAGTCAACAGAAATAGTGTCATTGGTATTGACTTATTTAGGATCAATGCCATTCATACCTTCTTGCAGATATTTCACAGGCTTAAATTTCATTGATTTTGAGTAAGACTGTACAAGATTCATTATCATATACTTTTATTATTTTCAGGGAGTCAAGAACTGATTTAAGCCTGAATTATTTGTAGGAACTTATTTGCTGTATTTGATTTTGACTGCAGTTCTCCTATCTGCCTTGCAAAGTAGACTAGAAACCTTCTCATGTCTAATGACCTTACATAAGGCCATCTTACAGTAAGCAGCTATCCGCATGACACCACTGTTGTAACTGAGTTTACTTGGCAACACTGATTTGGACAAGCTCCAGATGAACTTGCCCTTTTTATGTAAAGCAACTACTCTCTCATAAGAGTTAAAGTTGAAAGATAGGCCAGTATAGTCCAGACAATCTCTGCTATCATGCATGTCATTAATTATGATTCATCCTTTATCTCAAATATGATGCGCTCATTAGGATGAAACATGTATTGTTTAATGAGACATTTGACTTTATTATTTTTTCCCAACTGTTCAGGGAAATTTATATGTCTAAGTTTTAAGCATAGCCAAATTGACAGTGATAGACAATTTGGCATTAGTCACTTTTTTCCAAGATTTAGTCCAACAGTGTCTTATTGAATACAGCTGCAAAATTCAGATCTTCCAGATGGTCACCACAGTTCTCAGAGACTAAGAAGCCAAGACATTGGTGCCAGCTTATGTAATGAGACTTAAAATACTGACATGTACAAGAAAATCCACGTGTCTTTACTGTGTTTTTTTTCATCAGTAGACATGGTGAACACGTATGATGTTGGTATTATCAGAAATTAACAGGAGGGTATATACTTTATGTGATTGGAAATTATGGATTTGATTCAGATTGTTAATGATGGCTTTCATGTGGTAGTGGTAAAGAAGGACAGAAATCATTCCTAGCTTAGTTTCTTCTCCAGGGCATATTGGCTTTCTCATGTCGAATAATGACAGGTTTTTTGCATCTGAACAGATAATCACTGCTTTTATTTTCTGTGGGCTGTTCTAAAGGGAAAGAAAAAACGATAAAATCAAGTTCCAATCAGTAAACCAGGATTTCACACACACACACACACACACCCTCTCCGCATGCCTAGCTCCTATGGCTTAAATTCCATAGAAGACATACTTTACCCTGTAATGGTTTGTAAAAATAATTGGAGAGGGAGGTTGTTCCAAGGCTTCTCAGTTTCGTTCACTACAGTTTGGAATCCAGCTTATCAGTTTTAAAAAACTGTCTAAAGCTAATAACATGCTCTATAAACATTACATAAAGAGAGCTCCATCCTTGTTATTTAAATACTTGCCTTCCAGTCCTAGTGCTCTCACTTCTTCCTCAGCAACGGAGATCTTAACATGCAGTTGATTTCTGATTTTGAAATCACAAAAAGGAAAGTTATGGGATGAAATAGAAAATAACAATTGATTCAGGTACAAAGCTACAGTTACAAAAGCAGACCCTAATCTTATATGAAAATAAGGGTTGCTGAGCATCTGAAAGGGCCAGAATTGCCTCCTGACAAAATATAACAACATAATTTAGTTTGATACTTCTTTGAGACATCAGCACCTCCCTGAGAAGGAGGAGGAAACTGCATGATATTTTAAAGTTTAGATGATCCAGCAGGCAGTTACGTTAATGGCACAACCCTCTCCTGAAACCCTATGTAACACTCTCTATATTTTAACCAAAAGAATTGTACAAGTGTAAAATTTATTTCAACATGACAAAATTATTCCCCTTTTTTGCCTAGGTGCAAAAATCACTTGTTACAAAATTTGGAGAACTGGATTTCTTGAAGTGTTTTGCATTAATTATGTTTTAAATATTATTATTAAATATTATTTGAATTATTATTAAAATGTTATATTCTATTCTAATAACTAGCAATAAAAATATACAGTACAAATGACAGCATTACAAATGACAGAATTACAAATGACATGGTCACATCTTAATCTTTTTTGGTCTATTAATTGGAAAATATGCAACTATATAATTTTATAGATAAGTGTTTTGATAGCAGGAAGTAGGATGGAGAGATACTAAGTTCTAGACACAGAGATAGACCCCATTCAAAACTCAGCTGAATAAAATAAAACCATGCCAATTTAAATCAGCTGCAAATCTGGCCTGTGAATATGTTGTTTTCCATCTGGAAAGAGGGATATGCAATACATCAACTAGTCATATCCAGGAAAAATGATCCAAGGTTATTTAGCCAGGGAAATCATTAAGCTGTTTGATTTTGCACTGTGTCCATGAACTTCACACACCATTGTGGGTGAACATACGGTTTTAATTCCCAGAAAGAAAAGAATAAAATTAGCCTAAATGCTGTATTTTTCTCCTATGCCTTATTTAAAAGAGGTTAGTAGCATTAAAAAGTCACCAGTGAACTAAAAGGAACTACCATGTTGCAGAGCTGAAGGCTTTGAGAAAATGACAAGTCCTGGAGAAGTGGAGATAATCTGGGAAAGAGAAGAAAGGGAGAGAGGAATATGACCATTTGGGACAAGGGTAAGGTAGAGGGAGAGAGACATGAAAGCAGTAAAAGACATGAAGGAAGGGAAGGAGGTTAGATGCAGAAGTAATACACTGTGTAGATAATAAAAATTAGACCTTAGGAGAATCTGCATTAGGGAAATTCTACACACATTCATATATTGACTATGTTTGTGTTTTGTTTGTTTGTTGCTTTGTTTTTTTTCTTTTTTTTTGTCTGGAGGAAGTTTTCCAGAACTCTGAGCACCTTCTGTTCTTATTGCTCTTCCGTTCTCTTCCTCTTTCATCACCTATAAACTCTTTGATTCTAACAGCAGCCACCTGCACCAGGAAGCCTGCAGTAGTTTGCCATGAATCCAGTTGCCCTGCACCACCTCATAGAAGATGCTGGAAATTAGGAGATGCTTTCAACTAGTTCTTTCCAGTACCACTCAAAATGCCCACATCCCATATGTCCTGGGTGTAACCAAACATCACCTTAAATGTCTGAGTTACCAGTGTACCATAATTACCACAGTAAACAACCTAAATACTCATGCACAATTAATTATGAATACTCTACAGCATGAAGTATTACCTGATGCCCTTCCCATAAGACCTCCAAATATCATTCTTGACAGCCAGGAGACCCTTAGCTCCATGAGAGCCACATGCTGTGGTCCCACTACATCCATGGCTCAGACCAGCCAGCCTCTGCAGAGCACCTTTGCTTCCCACCCCTGGGAGCTCTTGAGATACATCGTCATCCCAGGGGTCCAGTGGGGATGCAGATTAGCCCTTGGGACAAAGCACAGCTGCTTCCCACCCAGCTAACACAGACTATGACTTTTATAAAATAGAAGCAGTTCCTGGATGTCAGTCTCTTGTGTTCTGCCTGATCTCTTGCTGCTGCACTCCCTGGGGATTGCACAGAATTAATAGTACAGGCACCATGACTCAGTACTATCCAAAATATTTATATTGCTTTGCCAGCTTTTTGGTAAACAATTATTTCAACACCTTTTTCTTCCCAACCTGTTAGACTGAAGATATAGAACACTTAGAATTTACACCATAGTACACAGAATACTTTTGAGGTGTGCACTAAACTATTACCATCTGCCAGCCACTCTTTTAGAATACACCACATCTAGCAAAAGTGGATGTGATTAGATGAGATCTCACAGATATATTCTTACTGTCTGAGATTAAGCTGAATAACTCTTATTTTTTTGTTTGGTTTTTTTGTTGTTGTTTTTGTTTTTTTTTTATTTCCCCCCCTAGCCTAAGCTTATTTGTACATACTCCAAGGACTTGATTTGCTGATATTTCTATTTTACTGACATGGTCTCCTTTGAGACTTTTTATAATCTTTGGCACAAGCAACAGACTTAACAATTTCCTTGACGTTTGATGTTTATTTAGGGCAAATATAAACCATCTATCATATATTCCAATCCTTAAATGACGCTTAAATGTCAATTTAAACACCTTTTTCTCAGAATCAATACCGTTAATAGCAAAAAATCCATCTAGAATTGCTAAGGACTAATATTGTTCTGTAACAACTGTGCTACTCTAATATATTCAAACCATTTTACTAGGTCTTATCTTTCACAGGACTTCCAGAAATTGCAGATCTCACTCTTTTGGAGTCTAGACAGGTTTATAGTTTCTTGTATTAAATGGAAATATGCAGTTTCTTGGCCTTCACATCAGTGCATTCTTGCCATACACCCAGAACAGTGTTTCTTTAGGCATCAGTATCTCATGTGTTTGTATTCAACTTGAAATTTTTAGAATTGTTGCTAAAAAGCAGACTCTTGGAGTTGTTTGCCAGGTGCCATTGCTTACCAGGTCCTATTTAAAGTCCCTAGTCATTCTGCCTCACAGAGCCCCTGTATCTGTTTTCTGATTGTTGTCCCCTTGCTTTCACTGTTCCCTGAATCACTGACATCACTTGGGTCTTGCAAAAATTTGTTCAGTGTGTGCAAGGCCAGGTGGATGGGGCTTTGAACAACCTGGTTAGTGGAAGATGTTTCTCCCTGTGGCAGGGGGCTGGAACTAGGTCAGCTTTAAGGTCCTTTCCAACCCAAACTATTCTGTGATTCTATGATGATGGTTCTGGAATGGCAACTTCACTACACTCTGGAGCTCTTGTGTCCATTGATCCGTACAGATACTCCTGTTCCAGTGATCTTGGTCCCTCCAGATGTGTGGAGGTGGGTGCAGCATGCTTGCCGCTTGCCACTGGCCACGAGAAATCGTTGGAACCACAGGAAAGCATCTCAGAACAGGCTGGGCAGAGAGGGAGCTCACAGCTGAGGCAAGTCAGGAGACACATGGCAAAGGCAGGATGCTGATCCATGGCAAGGCCTCCATGGGAATAAAAAGAAGCTTTTCCCCTGAGGGGATTACATAAAGTTTGCTGCAAAGCAGAAAACAACAAAAAGTTTCCCGACTGAGACTGAGAAAAGGGAACGCATCCTGTCTTTCAAAGACAAAGAGGGCTGGCAAAGGTTATGGTTAGGTCCTTTTATTTTCATCTGCTTTCTTTTGAGATTTCTCTGTTTCGCAACTTACCTTGTTCCAGATATTATGCAAACAGTTAGCTTTTTATTTTCTTTTCTTTCTTCTCTTCTCTTCTCTTCTCTTCTCTTTTCTTTCCTTTCTTTTTTTTTTTTTT
>NDXB01007187.1:0-10461 GCA_002631895.1 Agapornis roseicollis | reverse complement strand
TTCTTTTCTTTTTTCTCTTCTCTTCTCTTTTCTTCTCTTTTCTTTCCTTTTTTTTTTTTTTTTTTGGTATGTTTGCTTTGAACAAGGGTGCAGACAGATCTCAATATCTGGGCTGACTTGGGATCCTGTCATCCTTCCTAAACACATACTGCTCTTGTCACCCTATCTGCCAATGCACTGATCACTCTTCTGGTAGGTCCAAATTACCCCACAGAGGCTGCCCACTGTTCTGGTTTGTATATGCAGTGACAAACATGACAACACAGTATGTTTTTGTTGTATAGTCAAGTTTCTTCAACTAAAATGTTTTGGATTCTCTATGATCCCCTGGATGTGAGACGATAATCTGCTTTCTACAGTTTACATCTGAATTGCACTGACTGGTCAACTTCTAATTATTTTATCAGGGTTTTGTTCTGGGCCTGCAGCAGTTTCCAACAAAATTGTGTCCTAGATCCCAGTTCCTGTCTTTTATTAGATTTTCAACACCCTCTTCTCACATTGTGTTCAGAAATCTCTGCTTGTAATTCATAACATCCCTTTCCTTCCAGAACACTGGAAAAGGGGAAATATAACCCCCATTTTCAAGAAGGGGAAAATGGATGACCCAGGGAATTACAGACCAGTCAGTCTCACCTCTGTGCCTGGCAAATTCTTGGAGCAGATTCTCCTGGAAGGCATGCTAAGGAACATGAAAAACAACGAGGGGCTTGGTGGCAGCCAGCATGGTTTCACTAGGGGGAAATCCTGCCTGACCAATTTAGTGGCCTTCTACAATGGGGCTACGGAACTGATGGACAGGGGTTAGAGCAGTTGACGTCATCTACGTGGACTTGTGCAAAGCATTCGATACTGTCTCACACGACATCCTTATCTCAAAATTGGAGAGACATCAATTTGATAGGTGGAGCACTCAGTGGATAAAGAACTGGTTGGATGGCCGCACGCAAAGAGCTGTGGTCAATGGCTTAGTGTCTGGCTGGAGACCAGTAACAAGTGGTGTCCCTTGGGGATCGGTGTTAGGACCGGTCCTGTTCAACATCTTTGTCGCTGACATGGACAGTGGGATTGAGCGCGCCCTTAGGAAGTTTGCCGATGACACCAAGCTATGTGGTTCAGTGGATACACTGGGGGGAAGGAATGCCATCCAGAGGGACCTTGACACGCTTGTGAGGTGGGCTGATGCCAACCTCATGAAGTTCAGCCATGCCAAGTGCAAGGTCCTACAGCTGGGTTGGAGCAATCCCAGGCACAGCTGCAGGTTGGGCAAAGAGGAGATTGAGAGCAGCCCTGCAGAGAAGTACTTGTGGGTGGTGATCGATGAGAACATGAACATGAGCCAACAGTGTGCGCTTGCAGCCCAGAAAGCAACCGTATCCTGGGATGCATCCAAAGGAGCGTGACCAGCAGGTCAAAGGAGGTGATCCCGCCCCTATACTCTGCTCTCATGAGACCTCACCTGGAGTATTGTGTGCAGTTCTGGTGTCCTCAACATAAAAAGGACATGGAGCTGTTGGAACAAGTCTAGAGGAGGGCCACAAGGGTGATCAGGGGACTGGAGCATCTCCCATGAGAAGACAGGCTGAGACAGTTGGGGTTGTTCAGCCTGGGGAAGAGAAGGCTGCGTGGAGACCTGATGACAGCCTTGCAGTATCTGAAGGGGGCCTATAGAGATGCTGGGGAGGGGCTCTTCATTAGGGACTGTAGTGACAGGACAAGGGGTATTCAAACTTANGCGTGGAGACCTGATGACAGCCTTGCAGTATCTGAAGGGGGCCTATAGAGATGCTGGGGAGGGGCTCTTCATTAGGGACTGTAGTGACAGGACAAGGGGTAATGGGTTCAAACTTAAACAGGGGAGGTTTAGATTGGATATAAGAAAGAAATTCTTTCCTGTTAGGGTGGTGAGGCACTGGAATAGGTTGCCCAGGGAGGTTGTGAGTGCTCCATCCCTGGCAGTGTTCAAGGCCAGATTGGATGAAGCCTTGGGTGACATGGTTTAGTGTGAGGCGTCCCTGCTCATGGCAGGGGGATTGGAACAAGATGATCTTTAGGTCCCTTCCCACCTTAACTATTCTATTATTCTATGATTCCTTCTTCCCTTCCCCTGGTCAACATCACTTAATTCTTGTACAACACAAAAAAAACCTCAGTATGGGTATGCTCTGGAGTTTCTAGAAGTAGAGTTATGCAAAAAGAAAAATGGGCCAGATTAATTTGTTAAGTAAGGAAATCCAACTTTCAAGCCAAACCACTCTATGTTTCTATGATTTTCATGAACATATTTTTTTAAGAGACAAGAGAGTTGAGTTTAAAACCATTACTCCTTGTCTTGTTGCTGCAGTCCCTGATGAAGAATCCTTCTTCTACAGAAAACCCTGGTTAAGCGTTCCTAGCATAAGTTGTTGATTTGGGGGTTTTTCCCTTCCTTTTTTTTTCTTCTTCTTTTTTTTTTAAATCCATGAGCTGTTGCCTTCAGAAAACATTTTTAAATCTCTTGTTTAATAAGCAAGGTGTTTAAAGTTTAATGTAAAAATCTAGTTTACAGTTGTAATGAGAGGTATAGATGAGAGGCAATGTTGTATTTTATATTACACTTCAGATTTGTGGCATAGTATTCCATCTCTGCCTCATGGCAGAGGGAAAATCAACTATTTTCCACGATAGATGGAGATTCCTTGGCATGGATTAAAAGCCAATAAATAAATAAATAAATAAATAAGCAACCCATCTTTTAGTACAATCAGGAAAATTCAATGCTTGGCACCAAGACACGACATAAGACTGGCCCAAAAATGTTGTCTCAGAAAGCTCTTTCTTCTAGATGCCTATATTTTCTGAAGTTTTCACACAAAATCCAAAACCTAAGTGTCCAGTATTATCTACTGTCAGTTATATTCTTCACATGGGAATTAATTATTTTCTTCAAGTGAAAAAGCATGCATCAGATACACAAGAGTTTACATCACCTCCAACAGTTTTAAGAGAACTTAGAGATATCAGGCTTTCCTACAAATCAAAGGACAATTTCCTCTGTTCAGACATAGAACAAGATGGCCAAAAAGCCTAATTGCAAGTATTTAATCAGAAAGCCTGGCACAGAATGTGCACTTGAAGTCAGCACTGGACAAGAGGATGGTGGTGAAATCCCAAGCGAACAGCAATGAGGGAAAAGACAGAGCATGATGGGAGGGGGTCTCTGAATCAGCAAAATTAAATCCAGGAATCAGACAAGGATTAAATGGGTTCCTGTGGCTCAAAGTGTCCCTAACCCTAACCCTAAAACGTAACCCCCTAATGTTAAAACTAAAATATTAACCCTAACACTAACCCCGACCCTAACCCTTAACTCATAACCCTAAACCTAAACCTAACCCTAACACCAAAACCTAACCCGTAACCGTAACCTAAAATCTAAGCCCTAAAAATAAACCCTAAACCTAACCGTAAAAATAACACCCTAGACCTAACCGTAACAATGCCACCCTACATTCAGAAAAACCCCAACCCCTAAATTTAACCAAAAACCCTAACACAAACCCTACCCATAAGTCTAGCCCCCTAACACAAAACCTAACACTAACCCTAAATATTAACAATAACCATAAAACCAACCCTAAAACTAACCTTAACACCTAACACTAAAACTAACCATAACCCTAATCCTAACCCCCTAACACTAACAATAACATTAACCCTAAATATTAACCCTAACCCTACCCTTAAAACTAACCCTAATATTAAGCCTAAAAACTAACCCTAAAACTAACGCTAACCCTAACCCCTAAACTTACCCTAACACTAAACCTAAACTGTACCCTAACACTAATCATAACATTAAACCTAAAACTAACCCTAAGCCATAACCAAAACACTAACCCTAACCCTAAGTCCTAATCACAACACTAACCTTAAATCCCTAGCCAGAAACCTAGACCTAACCCTAACATTAACTCCTAACCCCAACCCCAACCATAACCCTAAACTGTAAACATAACCCTAATCCTAAACACTAACCCTAAAAACAACTGCCTAAAAAAACACTAACCCTAATCCTAACACTAATCCCTAAACCCAACCCTAACCATAATGACGAACTGTAACCCTAAGCGTCACCGCTAACCCTAACAATAATCCTAACCCTAACACTAACTCTACCCCTAACCCTAACCGTAAACACTAACTGTAATCCTAAACCTAGCCCTACCCCTAACCATAAACACTACCCGTAATCATAACTGCCTAGACCTAACACTAACCCTAACACCCTAACACTAAACCTAACCCTAAACATAACGAATAACACTAACCCTAGCCCTAAATCTAACCCAAAACCTAATTTCATTAACGCTAACCCCTAAACCTAACCATAACCAAAATCCAAACGAAGTTTCGGCATAGGGTTACATTGGCACCTAGGCATAGGGTTACACTTGGATTAGGGCTGGTTTACTTAACACTAAGACTATCCCTAATTTCACTAACCATAAACCCTAAGACTTACCCTAAAACTAACCCTAACTTCCCTAACTCTAACCCTAACCCTAATCCTAACCTTAAACCCCTAACCCTGACAGCTAACCCTAACCCTAATTTCACTAACCATTACCATAACCACTAACCCTAACACCTCACCCTAACCCTAACCCCTAACCCTACTTTCACTAATGCTAACAACTACCACTAACACTAAAACGAACAAAGCTTGGGTTTAGGGTTACACTTGCACATGGGGACTTGGATTAGGGCAGTTTTCCCTAACCCTAACCCTAACCCTAACGTCCCTAACCCTAACCCAAAAACAAACCCTAAGAAAAACCCCCTAACCCTAACACTAACCCTAACACAAACCCTAAAAACAACCCCCTAACACTAACCCTAAACTCTAACCCTAAAACCTAACCCTAACCATTACCCCTAACCCTAACACTAATTTCAATAATGCTAACCCCTAAACCTAACCATGACCCTAACCCAAAGAAAGCTTGGGTTATAGGGTTACACTCACACCTGGGGACTTGGATTAGGGCAGTTTTCCCTAACCCTAACCCTAACCAAAAAACAAACCCTAAGAAAAACCCCCTAAACCTAACCCTAATCCCCTAACACTAATGCTAACAATAACCCTAATTCATAACCCCAACACTAACCATAATGCTGAACCCTAAACTTAAAACTAACCACTAACACAAACAATAATCCTAAACCTAACCCTAACCCTATCCATAAACCTAACCGTAAAAACTAAACATAATACTAAACCTACACATATGCCTAACCGTAAACACTACCTGTAATCCTAAACCCCTAGCCCTAAACCCTAACCCTAACCCTAATCCACAGGAAAATTGGGTTTAGAGTTACACTTTCACCTGACTACTTAGATTAGGGATGATTTCCATAACAGTAACTCTAACCCTAAACCTAACCCTAACCCCTAAACCCTAACCCTAACACCTAACCCTAACCCTAATTGAATTAACGCTACCCATAAACCTAACCCTAACACTAACCCTAACCACTAAAACTAACCCTAACCCTAACCTTAACCCTAATTTCACTAACCTTAACCCTAACCCTAATGACACTAATGTTAACGATAAATCTAACACTAACCATAACACTAACCATAAACCAGAACCCTAACATTAACCCCTAAACCTAACACATAACCCTAACACCTAACCCTAAACCTAACCCTAATTTCACTAACGCTAAACATAACACTAACCATAACACTAATATTAAAACCTAATCCTAACCCTAACCCTAACCCCTAATTTAACACAAACCCTAATTGCACTAAGCCTAACCCTAACCCTAGCTTGCCAAACCCTAACCGTAACACTAAACCTACCCTAAAACACTAAAACTAACACTAACCCTAAAATAAACACTAACAACAACCCCCTAAACCTAACCCTAAATCCCTAACACTAACAATAACCATAACCCTAATCCCTAACCCCAATCCTACCCATAATGCTAAACCCTAAACCTAACCCTAACCAATAACAATAACGATAATCCTAACCCTACCCCTAAACATAACAGTAAACACTAACCGTAATCCTAACCCTAGCCCTACCCCTAACCATAAAAACTACCCGTAATCCTAAACCACTAGCCCAAAACCCTAACCCTAACACCCTAACCCTAAAAATAACACCTAACCCTAATTTCATTAAACCAAACCCCTAATCCTAATCCTAAAACGTAACCCTAACCCATAACCCTAACCCAAACTTCACTAACGCTAACCCCTAAACATAACGCTAAACCTAACGCAAAGGAAGCTTGGGTTCAGGGTTACACTCCGACCTGGGGACTTTGATTAGAACTGTTTTCCCTAACCATAACACTAACCCTAACTGCCCTAACACTAACCTTAACCCTAATCCCTAACCCCAACACTAACCTTAATGCTCAACACTAAACCTACCCCTAACCCTAACCCTTACCTGAACTTCCATAACCCTAACCCTAACCCAAAACTAACCCTAACCCGAACACTAAACCTAATCTTAAAACCCTAACCCTAAACCTAACACCTAACCCTAAAACTAACCCCTAACCCAAACCCATAACCCTAACCGTAATTTCACTAAATCTAACCCCTAACCATAACTCTAACTGAACCCAAAGGAAGCTTGGGTTTAGGGTTACACTCGGCCCTGCAGACATGGATTAGAGCTGTTTTCCCTAACCCTAACCCTAACATCCCTAACCCTAACCCTAATCCCTAAACCTAAAACCCTAACCCATAACCCTAAAACACTAACCCTAACCCCAACCTAACCCTAACCCTAACCTTAACCCTAACACCTAACCCTAACCCTAACCCTAACCCTAACCCCTAAACCCTAACCCCAAAACCTAACCCAAATTTCACTACCCCTAACACCTAAGCCTAACCCACAGGAAGCATGGGTTTAGAGTTACACTCGAAGGAGGGGACGTGGATTAGGGCTGATTTTCCTAACACTAACCCTAACCCGAACCCTAACTTTCCTAAATCTAACACTAAAGCTAAAACCCTAAAACTAACCCTAACCTAACCCTAAACCTAACCCTAAGACCTAACCATAAACCTAACCCCTAACCCTAAGCCTAAACCTAACCCTAAGCTTAACCCTAAACCTAACATTAACCCTAATTTCACTAAACCTAACCCTAACCCCTAAACCTACCTTAACACCTAACTCTAACCCTAAACCTAACCCAAAACACTAACCCTAAAAACTACCGCATAAACATAACACTAATCCGAACACCCTTACACTAACCCTGACCATAACCCTAATCCCTAACCCCAACCCTAACCATAAACCAGAACACTAACCCTAACCTCTAACCCTAACGTTAATACTAACCCTAACCGTAATCCTAAACCTAACAGTAAACACTAACTGTAATACTAAACCTAGCCCTGACCACAACCGTAACCACTACCCGTAATCCTAACCCCCTAGCCCTAACCCTGACACCTAACCCTAACACCCTAACCCTAACCCCTAACCCTAACTCTAACCCTAACCCTAACTCTAATGGCTAACGCTAACCCTAACCCTAATGGCTAATCCTAACCCTAACAGTGGCCTCCCCCTCGAACCTTAACCCTAACCCTAACCCTAACCTTAACCCTAACCCTAACCCTCTGAATTGCAGCACTGTGTCTCCACTGCTGCTACCTAAACTTTCAGTGAGTTGCATCAGGTGGTGTTTTCCACTGAGTTTCTGTGGAATTTCAATACTGAATTCCCCTGGTTTCTAAGAAAACCACTTCTAAAATGTTGAAAAATCCATCTGCATGTAAGCGAGGATATCTAAGAGAGGTTACACCTACATGGGGTAACTTTTAATGCAGTTTTGATGATGTTCAATTTTGAAATGTCTCAGGTTTGTAATGCAAGGACTCTTGCAATTAGACAGTTTTCAAAGTGTACTGCATAATGTCCATCACCAAGAAGACGGCATACAGTTGCACCTTCTATTAACAGAAAGAAACAGCAGACTGGCCCACATGATTTAATAATTTCTGGCAATATTAGTTTTAGATCCAAAACATTTTGAGAAAAAAGCACACTGGATTTTCCCCACGGACATCAATAAAACCAAAATCAACTCTCAAATGAAACATTCTGATAAGCACATTACTGATTTTTTTGCTAATTCTTGCTGTAATTTGGTACAGTGTCACCTTGACACACAATGCTGTTGCAGCATAGAAAGCCACACAAAGACAGCCATCTGCATGTAATAGAAATTAAATCGACTACACTATGGTCGGCATTTCACCAGGCAATCATTTTAAAAGGCTGTTATGAAACATTGCAGGCTCCTGCTGGATTTGGTTTCTATAAATATGTGGCCCTTGTAATTGTTTAAAATCATAGATGTGATATGCTTTACTGAAGAGAAGTGCAGGAATGGAATTAAATGGGAAATACAGCTAAAGTAATAAACAGAATCAACCAAAATGAAGATGCTTGTTCTGTTTCAGCTTGGACTTTGCAAGCAGTATGCAGTCTGATAACTATTCCTTCCACTTTCTTCCATGCTATTATTCACAACTGTATAGCTTGCTACTGAGCCTGCAACAGATTTTTCCATGTGAAACACTCAGCTCACATATTAAATGAATTATATACCCACAGTTTAAAGTAGTGCAACAAAGTGTCTGGAAAGAACTGCATAAATATAGTGGACTTGTCTTACAGGAGATACCTCTTATACTATTTCCTGTTCAATCTGTAGGAAGATAACAGGAAGCACAAGTTTTTTTAAAAAATGCATAAAATAATATAATATTGTATTATGACACTTTTTTTTTTCTTTTCAACTCCATGAGCTGTTGTCTTTAAAAGGGTCTAAAGACTCCCATTTAATAGTGAGGTGCATTAAATTATCTTGTTTACAGTTGTAGTTAGAGGTATAGATGAGCTCTCTCCTTGTGATCTTCTTCAACTCTCATCTTTCATCATTTCTGTCCTCCCTGCCTGTTAAGGACATTTTCCTGCCTGACCATTCTCCCTTCAGACTGCTTCACTCCTAATCCTATGGGAATTACTTCTTCCTCATGTGTTAAAGCAAACCAACAAGAAAATCAAAACTCCAAACCAACCAAGAAAACCAACCCCTCCAGCCCACCCTTCAACATTAGCAAGCCTGAATGACAATAAACAGCATCACTGCTTCCCAAGGTACCATAAGGCACTCACAGCAGTCATACTGAACCACAGGATATTGAAGCCACTTCCTGGGTGACACAATCAGTATTAGCATGTGAAGGTTGGAAGCCACTAATGCTAATATATTTACTTATCCCCCTTTACTTCCCCTAAATTCACCTGTAGTTTTGACCACTGTTGCTGTGCTCTGGACTAACAGAAAGCTGCCTAGGTTTTATGTACTTACCATGGTCATGTGCTGAGAGGTCTTCTTCCCCAGCTTGAGAACACCACATGGGATGAGATGAAACCCTTCTTGCTAAGCTCCAGCAAGGTTATTTCTGTCTTGCAGGCATTTGAAGGCACAGATGCTGCAGCAGCTGTGGGGTTTGGAAGGATTTCTGTGGGCTGTTTTCTCAGATGCAGATATCTCTGCCCTGTTTGGCCTCTTGCTATATGCATAGATAGGGTGGGACATTCTAAACAATTAATGAAGCACTGCTGTTATGGTATGGCTGTAAATGATTAACAATTCAACAGAGCTTCTCTGCCAAGCTGCTAAAAGAGAACAAAAATGGGACAGGCCTGATTTAACTCCCCTGTTGTGCCAACAGCAGTGAATGTATTTGTGATTCTGTGAAAATAAAGTATATGGTTGTCAAAGTTTCCCTAACAGAGCAGCCCAAGATCTGCAAACTGTATGTTCAGACTTGGATCAAAACCATGGAGCATGTTGGAGTTTAGCTTGGATTTGAGCTTTTCCAGAAAAAACAGAAACTTGGTATCACTTCAGATTAGGGACAAAACAAAGAAGTAAAATCTTCATTGCAGAGTTCAGCTGTGGCCATGTCATGTGAAAGGAGGTCAGGTTACTAGTGACCGTGCTATAAGTTTTACTGTTAAAATTCCATAAGAAGTAAGAAACCCCTCACTAATATTTGACATAAAACATTGCAGACTAGTCGTATTAATGAAATTAACTTCAGTTAAAATTTGCTAAGAAGTTTACCAAGAAGTATTTCATTGCTTTTAATGGCTTGGGCTTTTTTTACGTTGGTAATGCTGGCTGCATATTCATCTACATAATTTCATTATAATATTTTAAGTGTGGTATCTTTTGGCTTAAAACCCATGAAATTTGTGAAGAACAATCTAGGTTATTAAATAAGCATTAAAACTTCTTTTTCTTATGAAACAAACAGGACTTTCTATTTCCACTTTAACGTATGCTATTGTCCTGGGTTCAGCAGTTGCAGTCAGTTTTTCTTCTCTTTAGTAGCTGGTGTTTTGA
>NDXB01007186.1:44796-70265 GCA_002631895.1 Agapornis roseicollis | reverse complement strand
GACAAGGGGTAAAAGGTTCAAACTTAAACAGGAGAGGTTTAGATTGGATATAAGGAAGAAATTATTTGCTGTTAGGGTGGTGAGGCACTGGAATGGGTTGCCAAGGGAGGTTGTGGGTGCTCCATCCCTGGCAGTGTTCAAGGCCAGATTGGATGAAGCCTTGTGTGACATTGTTTAGTGTGAGGTGTCTCTGCCCATGGCAGGGGGGTTGGAACTAGATGATCTTAAGGTCCTTTCCAACCCTAACTATTCTATGATTCAAAGTTAAAATTTCATTCTTTTACACATGCATTGAAATGAAAGCTTCTTGTGCCTTTATCCTGAAAACGAAAGTTTAAAATCCAGTGTCAAAACTTCCTCTTGTCATGCACTTTCTTGGGTTTTTGCACACTGATTTTTAAACACTAGAGAATTTCCTTTATGGCTCCTGGGCAATGTGGCCAAAATTTAAAGTGACAATAATTTAGAGCAACAATAGCTTAAAGCTCATTACTGTCATAATAATGGCAGCATAATGTGTTTCAATGATACGTACAGACTGCGCCTTACAGAGTTAAAATTACACCCATGAAAAATCACCCACTTACTCCAAAATTATAACATCTGATGAAGTTCAAAAAATCCTGAGTTGATCTCATCTGTAAACCCTGTATTTTTATATGAAAGACATACTTAGAGGCAAAATATGATGAAAATAATGTAAAGAAACACCCAAATCAATTAAGAATACTCATCTCAAAGTAATAGAACATGGAACAGCAAATGGCACAATTTTCAGCACAGTTACAGTAATTAGCTCTACAATTGCTGTTTTCAAGGGATAAGGTTTTTTTCCATTAATAATGTTTATGTAGAAGATTTATAACTCTGCTTCAGCACAAATATGGTTGGAAGAGTTTCCTTCAAGAATGACCACAAGACTGCATCAGCAAGCAGGTCTCTGCTGATATTTTTTAATGTGAACCTTGAACCACACCGAGGTATATCAATATTTTTGTTGTCCTTTTCCAAAGTTCAGATTTCTACAAATAGCTATCCTGAGTTGCTGAAATGGTTAACTTTTTTAGTAATAGCATTATTTTACATTTTTCACATCAAAAGAAGTTGAACTCAAGAATCAGAAATGTGTAAAACACAGGAAAAGAACCCATAACTAGAATGGATTAATGTAGAGAGCTGGAGATTGTAAGCAGATGACAACAAGAAGTACTAATGCAAATGTCTGCAGCAATCTTCATTAGGATTTATCATTCTGACATAAAACATTATGAATGGTGTGTATATATTTTCATTTAACCCAACTGTGATTTATGGTGCATACATTTACACTCATATAGCCAGAACAAAGTAATGTACATGACTCTCCCATACACACAGTTCAACATGACATTGCATTTCATTTCTAGTAACACACAGTACACTGAAAACTCATAATAACGGACTGTGAATAAAAGACTACGAAATCTTCAGAGATACAATTTTACTATACTAGTTGTTTTTAAAGCATAAGATAAAATTTATTAATTTGTCAAATTTGTCAAAAGGGTCAAATTTAATAAACAAACAAACAGAAAAACCCAAACAACCCCCCTCCCCCCAAAAAAACCACAAACCAAAACCAACCAAACAAACGAAAAAAAAAACCAGAAAGCTGTCCAAGTCACAAATTCCCCAAACTTCTTCTTTAGCAAGTTTCTCCAAAGTAAAAGGAATTACAAATTTGCATGGAAACAAAGAACGATGGCCAGTACCAACAACATTTCTCCTGCTGCTGAGTGGCTCTCCCCATACAGGCAATGCCAAGGCTGCGAACAGATGTCCACTCCAAGACCTGGTGCTCCAAACTCTTGCTACTGCCCAGTCAGAGATTTTTCTGACAAGCACATCCTGCAAAACCCCTTAAAATCTGGCAGGTTAGCCCAGCATCAGTAGCCTGGTCAGTGTGAGGCAGGCTGAGAGAACAGAAGAGCACACAGTACTCCTTCTTTTAAGGTTACTGTAGTATCATAAAGTAATTTACTCTGGAAGTGACCTGAGGAAGTCATCTACTCCAACCTTCTGCCTGAAGCCAGTTTGTCTAGAGCAGGGACTTGTCCAGACAAGCTCTGAGTGTCTCAGAAAACGATACCACAACTCCTCTGGTCAACCTGCAGCGGGGTTATATTAGATATGGTTTATATATCATTCATAAAAGGTTTTCCTTATATTTATCTGGAATTTCCTATGTACTGGTCAGACCCTATTTAAGGGAATTTACCTGGCAGAACTGACTTTTCACATAATTTTCCCATTTATTTTTCACTATTTATATTACCTGAAAGCATATCAAATGTATTCTCTGTGCATTTCATTTATGCTGTCTTCAAGTTTGTTTGGATATTTTGAGGGGGTGGGGGGAAGGGGTGTTGCTAGTTTTTTTGTGGTTTTTAAAGTTAGAGGAGGAAATTGTTATCCTGGAATCTTAAACTCACTGTAAGTTTATGCTGATAGGCTAAGTGCAGAGCCACCTGCATACCANGGGGAAGGGGTGTTGCTAGTTTTTTTGTGGTTTTTAAAGTTAGAGGAGGAAATTGTTATCCTGGAATCTTAAACTCACTGTAAGTTTATGCTGATAGGCTAAGTGCAGAGCCACCTGCATACCACAGATAATTTGGGAAGCTTCATGTACACTGTTATGAAAAAAAAAAAAAAAGGAAAAAAAGAAGCATAAAAAAATCCCCTCTGTTTATTCAATGTTGCTCAGTATTTAAAGAAAAGTAGCTACTTTCCACTGCTAGACTAAAGACTACAAGAAGTTGTGTGGTTCTTTTTCTTTACTATCTCTTATTTCCTTTGTCCTTTTGAAGTAGCCCTATGTCGTTCCAATGCTATAGCTAAAAAGTTCAAAACCTTGACATGAAAACAAAACAAAGAAAAAGCAGTTCAATAGCTCTGCTAGACACCAAATTAAAATCAGCACAGGAGTCACCTCACTGGTTTCAGCAAAAGCAAAGTGTGCTGGAGGGACAACTGCCTTTGCTCTTTGGGGCAGGATGCCCTTTAAGAAAATACAGTATTTTCCATGCTCTGTGAATCTCAGTCCACAATTCAGCTACAGACAAAGCAGCATAAGCATGTTTAAGGTCATTCTGATTTTGTTTTCTTATTCCCCAACTGCCATTTGAATCTTATCAAACCTAATGACTAGCCATGGTAGGGGAGGGACAGTTTCAGACTGCAAAGTTTAACAAACCCATTTACATGTCTCAAAGTTTCCATGAAATCAACAAAAGGCTTCAGCTGCACTGATTCCACCCAAGGTATATTCAGTTGAATTTAAAATTCCATTTCACTGGATAGGAAAGAGCTAGCTAAAAACATCTATTAAGATTTACAGCTCCAAAATAAAAAATTACAAATAAAAGTTCTTAAGGAAACTTGCTGTTGAACCAAGTATCTTATTTTCTTTTAAGAAACAAAATTACTAGTTATAGTATGCACAGGAAAAACAGAGCTGAATTAAACAGAAGTTGTATAACTTAAAAACAAACCAGACAAACCAAGTGCATACAAAACCATCCAATGGTTATGCTCCCAAGAAGCTTTAATATTCTGTAATGATTTCTCTTGTCCTACCATATGTCAATTTTGGCAGCCGCTCCCCAACAACTATTGTCAGTGCAGACGATCTGACTCTGGAATCTCACAAGCCATTACACCTCCCACAGTCTGCAAGCATTAAGTGGAATTTTTTTTTATCATCTTCAAAGCACATTTATGGTTTCTTTAGTTGTTGCATCGTTAAATGAAAGGAACTGATTAAATGGCTCTGATACGAAAATTCATCATAAAGGAAGCTCTTCAAAACCCTACCTTACTAGATTTAAGGACTTTATTATATAAAACAGAACTGTAAGAATTCAGGACAAAATCTTTTCAAGTTCTGGCCCCATAGATGTTAGTGAAAGTTTTGATGTCAGCCTGGTTGAGAATTCATCTCTTGGTTTTGGACTAAAATTTACCTTGAGTGAAAAATCTTGTAGGTGGACATTATGAAACAGATTAGAGTTAAGTTCAATATAAACACATAGACAGATGGATAGATGACAGAACCTGCAAGTGTTACTGTTTGGGTAACACTAAAAAATAAATGAATTATATATGGCACCTTTATTTTGTTCTTAGATATAAATATTAGGCAAAACTACATTAAAACCAAAATTTGTATTAATAAACATTTTTCTAGCAACAGATCCAAACATGTAGATTATAAATGCCATACTATTCATATTCCCCTGGTACATAAAATGAATTATTTCATGAAAAGTAAACAACTCATGCTTTGAAGCATGTAATTTACTGAGGTACAAGGAGTCAATCTGTGTTATGGCTAAGACTTTTAAACAAGGAAGATGTGAGCAATTTTAAAAAGAAAAATTGACATTCCAACAGGAGTTTCACTTCAATTAGCCAACAAAGACCTTTCCTTTTTGTCTTTGTCACACAGGGCAGTGATTTCCCCCTCCTACAGCAGAGGAGTAGCAGTAGGCTGCTGTTAGTAATCCCTCATCCAGTGAACTCATAGACTCAGAGCACTGCCTCTGTCACAACTATACCACCTTTCATTCACAATACCTTTCTTTCAGCTGCGGAGAACACGAAACACCTTTTGAACTCAAGAAATTTTAGGTTAGAACTCAAAAAGTAATTTTCCCAATAACTGAAAGGAAAACTCCTTACCACTACGTAAAGCACTGTCTGTGTATAAAGAACCATGAACAGGAAAATCAGCATAACTTTTGCACTGTAGTTTACAATGCACTTGTGCATCAACATGGTCTAAAGCTCGTCCCTGTGAATACACAGACATCAGGTTTTTATTAATTTCCTTAAGTTGACAGGTCTCAGTGATGAAGATAAGGATCAGTGTCACTGATCAGAAAACAGATGGACAGGATGACTCTCAAAGGGATTAAATTTAACAAGTGTAAACCAGACAATGAAGAGAACACCTACTAATTAATAGAATATACTGGTCATTTGTTTTTTTAAAATCAACGTGGTTAATCTGTAGCAAGATAAATACATAATAATAAAGAATGACTATAATTTCATGAAAGCAAACATAAATCTAAAATTTTAAGTAATTTTGGTAAGCACACAAAAACACTGATGTCAACACAGAAAGCATCAGCGAGAGTTCATCTGGGACACAGTGAAAACTGACCATTCATAGAATCATAGAATCAACCAGGCTGGAAAAGACCATTAAGATCATGAAGTCCAACCATTACCCCAGCACTGCCAAGACCACCACTAAACCATGTCACTAAGGGCGTCATCTACACTGTCTAAAGTTGGAAACAAAATAGGAAAGCACTAGTATAACAACTGCAACAACAGGAAAAGATTTGACCATTAAGTACTGGTGGAGATCCAATTAGGCTTGTATGGCCTTTTATTAGCCATGACTATTTTCATGATGTACATGAAGAATACTGGAGGAACTGAATATGGAGCGTCTTCATATAGAGTATATTCTTTTTACTTTAACATCTTTCAAAGCAAAACATATGTATAAAATGAACATGACAGTCTACCTCTTTTCTGGTTTGCAGGGTAAAGAGTATTTTATACCATAGTATAAAATCAATAATTAAAATTAAAATAATTAAATTTTACTAATAAGAAGGTTTGTTCCAGATGTGGTATTTTTGCCTAAAGAGTGAAATAAGCGATACTCTCTCTTTCATATCTCCCATTTTTCTATAAAGGAAAAAGTGTTCAAAGTGCTCATGCCTCTAGACTATTCTGTAAGAGTCTTGTTCAATATGGTCATAGACTCTTATGACCAAAATAACTACAAATAAATTCCTAGCAAACAGAACTATGAATACTGTTGTACTCCTTCTGACTTTGATGAAACTATATTGAGTTACCTTGGCTGAAAAGCTGCCCCAAAACATTAATGTCAAATCCTGGTTCCAGTATCAGTGAACAGGGGAAAAGAAACAAAAGACTTAGACAACTAAGGTAAGGTGAAAATTAACCCCAAGCACTTTTTCTTGTAAGTTAGTACTGAAAATAGATTTTTCCCCTTAATACTTGTATCTAATGGTAAAAATATAAGTTCTTTAATATTTAAGACCAGTAAATAATTCCAAAAGTGGATTTAAAGGTGGCGATACTCACTTCCCCCATTTTACAAGAGCACAAAAATGATAAAGCAAGTTTGGGGAATAGAGTTGCAGAAACAGGGCACAACAGTGATAACACAAGGTTACCCTGCTTTTGGCTGGTATAATTTTCTTCCTAGTAGCTGGTGCAGTGCTGTGTTTTGGCTTTAGTCTGAGATCAATGTTGATAACACACTGATGTTTTAAACGTTGCTCAGCAGTGCTTACCCTGACCAAAGACTTTTCACTGTCCCAGGCTTTGCCAGTGAGGAGAGGCACAAGTGTATTTCAATTAATAAACTGGTTTTATCTCAGTTACAAATGTGGTGCTTAGTTAAATCACAACAGAGGAGCAAACAGCAAATCTTAGAAGTCCTTGCCGCACATCCAGCCCTTTTATCACATTCTCTTCTTGAAACTATACATTGAGTGTACAATGCAAGTATCTTTTAGACTAAAAACTAGAAGATGCCTATCTCCTGGCTTTATTGTTCAAGCGGTGTTGTACAGCTCTGTGATTACATAACACATATAAATCTTCTCCTACTTCATTTTGAACACTCATGATCTGATAAACATGTACTGTCATGTGCACTGATTTTAAAGTCTATAGCCATTTATATTCAGTTGACAAAGGCACACAACGTGTTAACTGCAGTAAGGGGTTTAGAGAGGCGTGGGTCATGCGATCTGTCTCCTGCTCTGGCAAGCAGCCCACCTGGGACAAACGTGCCAAAGCTGGCTAATACCTCCTGAAGCAGAATGCTATGGAATACAAACTGCACCAAATGATCGAACACACTTGAAACTTAACCACGCTGAAAATACTTGCTTATTGTCGTGACCCAATGCAACTGCATCAGACTTCTAGGTAGAAAAGCTAACTATTTTTGGTCCTAGAGAGCTTGGTTCTGAGGACCCAAGAGAACAAATTGTACTGGGACAAAAGTGAGAAAAAAACAAAAATAATAAAAAAATGAAAGGAAAAGGCAATCATGTTCAACAATAGACCAGCATTTATCTTGACGTCAGATTTTATCCATGATGCTAAGAGATGGCATTTTATTCTGGTAATTTTATTCTGGTAATTTTAGGGTAATGGTTTGTGGTGCAGGTCAGTGGGAGGTATTTTAGAACAAAAGGTTTTCTAGGCATGTAACAATTGTACATAGAGAAGTGGAAAATTCCATTTCAGAGAAAAGGGAGTTGCTTAAGCACAGCATGGTTCCAAAATCCAGAGAGTGTCCTTGAATTTTAATATAAACACATTATGGTATTTTCTAAAAAAAAAAAAAAAGATTACAGTTAATGCTGGGAATCCCAGTAACAAAGTGATGCTACATTATATATGAGTATTTTATATATTAACAGAAAATAAAGTCCAAGTAAATAAATTCTTATTTCTTTCTCAAGAGATACAACAAGAACCACAAATAATGTATACTTTCATTCTTCTAGAATACTGTATGATGTGTAAGTAACCAGCAACAGAAAAAATGCCTGCCATAGAATTCTGGTGAACTAAGTTAACTGACCTTGTGCTAAAGTAAAATTTTCCATAAATGACCCAAATGACCATAACCAACCATGTTTTATTTCTTTCCTTTACTCACACACTGCACCTCTTACACTGTAATTGTACAAATGGGTCTGTGCATGAATGTCACCTTAAAGAAAAACAAAAGAAGTCCTTCCCCTGACTATAAATCTATCTATTTTTCATTAAAAGCAAGCTGCATGCATCAAATAGAAAAGAATATTTTAAAATGCATAAGTATATTAAAATACGAACATATTCATACAAAACCAAAATGATCACACACTTCTTTGGACAGTGAAGAAAAATCTGGTGAACTGCTACATAGGGAAAAAATATGTCAAGGAATTTCTTTGATCAGAAAACTCATTTTTTATCTTTATAAAAGGTAAGTTTTGAGATACATCATCTGTTAGTCCAAGCAAATATATGAAGGGGTTAAACAAAAAATTGTATCACAGTGAAACTAGAAAATTAATATTTTTCTACAGTGGGCATTAAAAAGGAATCTGATGCTCAAAAGAGAAGGTCCTGCTCTGGTATCTTAACATTTCTACACCTTCTCTTCTGTGAGGCCTCATCTAGAATATTGTGTCCAGTTCTGGGCCCCTCAGTTCAAGAAGGACAGGGAATTGCTTGAAAGAGTCCAGTGCAGACCAATGAAGATGATGGAGTGGAACATCTCCCTTATGAGGAGAGGCTGAGGGAGCTGGGTCTCTTTAGCTTGGAGAAGAGGAGACTGAGGGGTGACCTTATCAGTGTTTACAAATATGTAAAGGGTGAGTGTCAGGATGATGGAGGAAGGTTCTTTTCAGTGATGTCCAGTGATAGGACAAGGGACAGTGGGTGTAAACTGGAGCATAGGAGGTTCCATGTGAACATCAGGAGAAACTTCTTTACTGTGAGAGTGACAGAGCACTGGAACAGGTTGCCCAGGGGGGTAGTGGAGTCTCCTACATTGGAGATATTCAAGGCCTGCCTGGACAAGTTCCTGTGTGATGTAATTTAGGTTACCCTGCTCTTGCAGGGGGGTTGGACTAGATGACCCTTAGGATTCTGTGATTTGGGATCTCCACAAAAGAGCATCTCCTGTGTACACAGACAGGCTTGAACGCAAGTGTACACAAGCCCTCCAACCTTTAAGAACTTGATAGGCTAAGCTGCCACCAATATCAAGCATTTGATGCAGAGTTTCTAGAAAATTAACCACCTCTTTCACCATTCAAAATCTAATCAATAACTCTCCACACCTACAAACATCAAAATTAATTTCTCAGAAGCTCTCTAAAATCTAATATTTGAAATATAGTTCACTGTGTAATTATTTCCCATAACAAATGTACTACTTTGAATAACTGTTTAGAATCCTTTCTGGAAAACATAACCCCAAACCAAAGCTGGTTCTGTAATGAATACGAATTATCGTATAAGCACTTCATCTTATCATACGGGTATATACAAAAAAGTTGGAAGGAAGAATATTTTTAACAGCCATATCAGAATTTTATTTTTTTTTTTTTAAGAAGGGAAATGTGCTTCCCACATGCCTGTTACAGGCATCATTGGTGTAGGATGTCAAACTAAGTCTGCATTCACACTATGTTTAAGTTTTACTAAGTACTGTCTTGTTCTTCTCTGGAAGGGGAAAGGAAAAGACAACTCCTGAGAGCACATGTTGCTGCCATCAACAGAGAATTCAGAAGAATCCTTTGCTCCACACTCTGCACCCTTATGGACTATAAACATCATATGCCAGCCAGGGACCACAATGCTTTTCAGTGCTTTCAAGAGAAAGCATTTTCTCTGTTACAATTCTTGAGAAACTTGCTTTGAAAAGGCTTACCGAGAAACTTGCTTTGAAAACGCTTACCAAGAAACTGAACAGAACTACTCATTTCTGCTTATCTAACATATATCTGTCAAAATAGAGATTAACAACACAGTAACTTCTATTCCTCTACTGCAAAAGCTTTATATTTGATTTCCATATTCCTTTACATAATTCATAGACAGATGTCACTTGTGTATGTTATGAAACGTCATATGACAGGTAGGTTGTATTTATAAGAAAAGGTCAAAACTAATTTTCTTAGTATTTTGAAATTTTAACAGGATTTGATATGGTATGAGCATGAAATATTTTAATGAAAAAGAATCCAACAGCACAGGGGAAAAAAAATCAAAACAGATGATGATGTGTATCTTGAAATTAAAAAGGCTTCTTCTTCATCACAAGGTTTTTTAGAATGAAATATTTCTCCCCTTTTAAAAATTTATTTACATAGTAAAATTAATCAAAGTTGACAGCAATGGTGGGGAATGCTAGCATGTAATTAAACAACATTTTCCTTTAAAATTTGCTTCAGTAAAACTGTAGTGGAGATTATCATAAACAGAAAGTTTATTTTACTATTAAATAAGCCCTTACATGTTTATGAATTAAGATGCCTATAACAGAAACATTATCTTACTAAGTATAATATTTGAATACTATATGTTGAAATCCATATTTATTATTTGATATTAAGATATACATATTTTTAAGTTATTAATTTATTTTGCATCTCTTTTTTAAATTAAATAGAATATCATCTTTGTGACTGAGAGCTCACTATAAAAAAAAATCTCTGGTAATTCAAACCTAGTGAGAGTTTGAAAACAGTACCTTTCTACACATATGAACCATAACAACCATAACCAACAAACTTAACTGTTACAAAACTACTGGAATTTTACCACATCTTAAAGCAAATCCTGCTTCCACAGTACAGTAAGCTAAGGTGCAACCACTTCTAGATAATGTGAACAGAGTGACTGTTGAGTAGATATAGCTTTTTGGAAAAGTGTAAGTTTAATGATGCAAGTACAAACTTGCAAACTATTACTCCATGTGCCCTCTAGCATACCTGGTTTTTTAAGTGCCATATTCCAAGACTTTTTTAAAAAAACCTCTCTAGATCTGGAAAAATCATCAAGCGGCAAAATACTTACAGCACTGTTTTAGATATGTGGTTGAAAGACTTCAGCCAAAATAAAATATTGTCAAGTATCAGATACGTGATAATGCATCTGGGGAGTACAACAGTAAGATACAGGACTACAGCTGAGGAGAGATGCATCTGACTCACAATAAAGAAATGACAGAAGGCCATTACAGAGGGTCAAGCAGTGAGAGTATAGAAAAGGAGAAATAAGTCTTTGTGAAAAGAGAGAAAACAGACAGAGAGGAGAGAGGAAACCATGTGGTTAAAATCACATTTTTGTCACTGAGCAGTGCCATTTCAAGAGAATCCTTCATGACAAACTGTAGGACAAAAAGCCAAAACACAGTATTCAGCCAGATGTTAGCCTTTAGCTGCCTATGAATCCTTCTGGAGAAACAGAAGGGATATTAGATACTATACTATCTCGAAAGGGTACAAAAATGTGAAAGCAAGCTGAAAGCAGGTGAGCTAAATTGATTGTGGCATTGTACTTCATCCTGGTTTAATAATGTTAGGTGTCATTCCCATCTCTGAAATACCAGATTTAAACATAATGTTCTAACATGTAGACACCAGTTCTTCTCAATGTTGCTATTATTTCCAACATGTGAAAGTCCTTCTGACATAGCCCTTCACTTTTTAAATGGTAGAGCATTCTACAGCCTAAATGTACACAGTGAGAAATTTCCTTTCATCAGTTCTGCCTTCCCCACTTTTCATTTTTATTCTGCACCTCTTTTGGTGTGAATGGCCTTGAAAATCATCAGTTTTAATAGACAAGCATTGATTCTTATGTTGCTCCACTTCGATAAAGCCACAGACACTCTCATTAAAATACACTAACTGCAATTTATGATCAACTTCATGCTTATCCCACCTTTATGCCCACAAATTTATACCCTTTGAGCCCAAAGGACTGATTCTCTTCCCTATCATTAACTATGGAGTAGCTGAAGACACTCTGGTAAACAAGAATAAATCTTCATTTTAACCACTTAATTTAATTAAAAAAAATAAAAAAATAAAAATGTTTAATTCTAGTTATGACACTAATAACATTGCTTCACATAATTATTGCTTTTGCATTGGAAATAATCTTCTACTGTTTCTCTAAACCAAAATGCAGGAGTACAACAGTTCTGGAGAAAGCATGAGCTGAAAAGGGATAAAACTGCCTGTGTAATCACCTCTCTTTTCCTCAATGTCAACTATTTAACTACTGCATCCTTCACAACTTTTGTCCATTTTCTCGCTGATCTTCCAGAAGGATTGTTTTTTGCAGCTGAGGTGCCTATTATTGCAAACTGATGACATGAGGCCATAATGCTCATTTTTCATAATGAGGTCATAAAATTTTCCATACAGTTTTCCACCCTGTTTATTATGCAAGTCTTGAAAAAGCTTTTCCTGTGTTATCATAAATAATTCTAAACTGAGGAATACTTTTTGTATAGCTAAGAAACAAACTTCCTCAAATCCCAATTTCACAAATACTGTCCGCTGACACAAAGATAAGCAGCACTGCAAACAGCATGAGAAGGTTAAATACAAAATGCTTGTGTTGGTAAAGTTGGTTAGTTTGAGCTATGGATTTATACATCATGTGAACAATTAGGTAGTGTTTTTCATGGCTAGTGTGTTTTGTCAAACTAATATTTTTATTTGCATATATACTAATTTATGCAGCAATTATATTAATACAGATTTGCCTATATATTAAGAAAGATTACAAATTTCAGGGATAAGTATGTAAAATAAACAGCAGCATTCCCACAACTAGAATACTGCACCTAACTCTGAATTACTGGAATTTCCCAAGGATGATTATAAAAAGTGACTCTACTACTGAACAACATTAAGTTATGAACCAAGAATTTATGGTACTAAACATCCACCTTACAACAGGCAATATTTAAAATTATCCAGTCTATGGATATAAGCACTCACATACATGAAAATTTTTAATCACAAAGGGCTTACTAGTCTTACTGGAGCATAACAACATTCAGTAGCAGGAGGTTAAAGTTACATTGTTAAAATTGGTAAGAATTCAACACTAAATGGTATTTTCTAAAAGCTGGGTTTATTAAACTCTGAACTCCCTCACCAAGGAAGGCTGTAGGCTTAGAACTGGTTGGCAGTCATTAAGGTGAGACCATGGCTGCTTTTAAAAGTTAAGCATTTAACATTCTCAGCCACTTCGAGAAAACAAATAGCTTTCACGCTCTGGAGCCAGATTTCCTCTCCTTCTTTTGCTCTTGGGAGAACTGGGATGCTTGCATTGCCCCTGGTGTGCTTGCAACACTTGTAACCCTCCACCATTCATAATAAAACATTATCTTTAAGAGCTTCTGTTGGTTGCCTTGCAGAGTTCAGGAGCAATTAAGAACAACAGTTTGGCTTATGATTTTTGCTCTTCCTTTTTCACTCAACTGGAGGAGGCTGGATGTGAGGAGGTACTGATGACCACTGCTCTGAATTAACACACAACTCCCTTTCTCAGAACCCAGCTTTTGGCTTGAAAGAGAAGGGCGATGCTTCACGGTCTGAGAACACCGGGAAGTCAGACTGACCCCTTTAATCTTTCCTAGTGCTTTTAGTTTAACTTAATCAGTGCTCTGGATCAAAATTACTCTTGAGCACACTGTACAGAAGTCCCCACTGAACTACCTGCAGTGGCCCATAGCCTATTCTCTATTGTTATTGTTTGTTATGACAGTGAAGTGTTTTATGGGTTAGTTCTAATTTTTAAACAATGGAATATTTCTCAGTTTAGCTTTCCTAACCCTCCTAATTATTTTGCAGGCTGTTTTCAATAAACTTTAAAACTTGGCTGTTTCCTACTTTTACTACCTTACCTTGAAAAGTCATTTTCACACTTCTAAGTGTCCCCTGAACATTGCTTGCTGAAATTCACATTCCCTGTCAGTTACCAACTTGAATTTTTTTTTAATTTCCATGTGTTTTTGTTTGAAGAGGATTTTACACTTTACTGGTTAAGCATCCTATCTTACCTTTCCTTTCTGTTCAATGACTTCTTAGAAACTGCTGGTGTTCTCTTATGTAGCATCCAGACCATTTCTCTTGGTTTTGGTTTGGGGTTGGTTTTTTTTTGGTGGGGGGAGCAGAGGTGGTGGTGTTTGTGGGGTTTTTTTGTCTGTTTGTGGGGTATTGTTTTATTATTTTCTAACTTTTAACCTCAGGGTATCTCATTTTATTGAAATCACTTCTAAATCTTAGTCTTCTTCTGTGGTGCCTTTTGGGTTTGTATCTTCCCCTAGGATGCTGAATTTAATTATCCTTCAATTCTTAAATAGATAGATCAGCCATTTTGTCTCAAATAAACTTCAATTTCCTATTTACTATTACATAGAGAATAATGTTGGCTCTCCAACTAACTGTTCTGAGGAAGTTTTTTAATGTGCTAAAAAGCACACTAAAAGTTTTGTGCCAGCCACAGACTAATTCAGACTAACTGAAGTCCTGCAATATTACAAAAATTTAGACAAGATTGCACAGACTCTTCAGCTCTCTATGCTGGTAGATCAGTGTGTGTTTGATTATGCAGTATATCTAGTCTCTTTCAGCTGTGTAATAAAAATATGAAGACTAAGGGCATTAAGTCGACCAGCTAACAACGCCTGTTCAAAGAAGTAAAACTTGAATAAAATAAGCATGGTTTGAGCTGTAGAACTGACTACCACTCCTTACTTTTCACTTGCACAAGCAAATGCACACCAGATCTGAAAATATGGCCCAAAACCTGTATATTCTGGCAATCCCTGCCTCCAGGGGAAAATTAATTTCAGCCTGCCTTAAGTCTTTCTTAATTTGCAATGAAATCCCATGCCTATTATTACTCATTATCTGCACATTTGTCTTTCAATGTTGTTTATACTGTCTAAATTTATTTCTGAGTTCTTTGATTAAATAAATATTCGAAATGCAATCATACTTCCATGTTCCTTTACTCCATATGCTGACAACACGTTTAATGTATGATATACAGTCATACTGACACTTAAAAATCTGATTATGAATCACAAAGGACATCAGTCATGCAATGAAGATGCTGATTTTGAAACTGGAAACTGCTGTCACTGGCAATGCCAGGAATACCTTAAGAGATGGTTTTACGAATTCTTGTATCAATTAATAATCATTTAACAACCAAGAAGTATACTTAAGTCCTGCCAATGTAATTGAAATGTTGCTTTTCCACTGCTTTTTTTCAGTTGTACAACAACAAGAGTAATACACAGAAGTTTATTTCCCTCTTTAGTGTAGGAAGAGAAAACTATATAGAGCTTTACTGCTACTCAGGTAGGTCTTGGCAGAGGAAGGAGACATCTGGTAACAGCCACAGAACTATGAAAAACCTAATACTGTCTCATCTGAAATACACTGCTAATATGGTATTACCCATTACCCTTATACCTGACCTTACCTTTACACCTGACTGTTGCAGTCCTTTCGCTTGAGTACTACGTCTTAGACATTGCAAGCTTCAAGCTGAGTATGCTGCTGGGTATTCAAAATGGACCAGAGAAGCATCCCGCTTGTTGTTTGCATCCTCTTACCAATGTGCCCACCTCTAAAGTTTAATAGAAAGCACAAAATCTATTGCAATTCTTTCTGATGTTAATTAAAAAAAGTTGTCAGCTCCTTTACAGCTTATTAAAAAGGGGAACAAAAAGCTCAGTTTGCATCTACCATGGGAGACATGCATAGGTTTCCAACTGAGTCAGGCCTGGCACTAACAACATGATGATTTTATGAATACTGATGTCCCTTTAACCTGTAGGACACAGAACCGACTGCAACAGACAGGCTACTGCAACTGTGCACAGGGAGTCATGAGAAAAAATAAAATAAAAATACATGTTCAAGCCTCCCTTCCTGAAGAAAGGAAATTACTTTGCTCAAGATCTCCTGTTCAGTGTGAAATTACCATAGAAGAGGATAGGAAAATTGTTGCTTAGGTATAGTAGTATTTTTGCAGGAACAACTATATGCTAGTTGAACCTCTGGGAGACAATTTACTTTCAGGTGCATCATGGTTAACTGAAGAGGTTAAAGCTACATTAAAACTTTTTTTTTTTTTTGTAGTTATATAAAAGTTTGGTTGTTCTTATTTCTTTGTTCCTATTCTATTCAGACAAGGTCTTCCAAATCTGCATCAAAAGGGATAAAAGATTTTTTTGTTTAATGCTGCTGAGTGGAAAATATTTTCCCCTTTGTTTATTTTTTTTCCTGTGCTTTACATGAGGATGAATATCCAGGGTATTAAAATAACTCAATCATTGTTTTAAAAAAACAAACATTTACACACTATGGGAATAATCCTTCCTGAACTTCTTCCTTAGATCTATCCAGATCCAATTCTGAGGACTCTCTCCTATAGATGACAGAGAAAGCACATGCTCATGCTTCTTCATGTTTGGAGTTTAGTTTTTTACTTATCTTTGCTCTTTGGACTTCTTGAGGAGGAGTTTCAACTATAAATTAAAAACAAAGAAAAAAAATACTCTTTTTCAGCTTCTCCTTTCTAACTAAGAAAGATTAGCCTTCCTATCAATATCCTTGCTGGAAAATAAGGACATATCCAAATGATAATGTTTTCTGACATCTAATTCCTATGACAGAGCAAAGTTTCAGACACACTGAAGTGGCGTTTGAAGGGAGATGATAGAGCTTGACTGGGGGTTTGTTTGCATTCTTGGAAGATAACTGGTTACCTCACTTCCTCTTCATGGAATTGGTATAAAAGTGGCAGGCAAAAACTCAGAGAATGACAGTTTGTTCCTATAGAGTAAGACTGACTGAACTGAATTACAATAAGGGTAGTTGCAGCTGCAAAGACTGAGCTAAAGTAGACGGCCGAATTCAAATGCAAGGAATTTCAGAAAAAAGTACCACTACATTCAATAGTTTGCATTTATTACATTTATTCTAGAATTCTAGAACATTCATTTATTCTAGGTATTCTAAAATAGCATTGTTAATGACTCTAACAAGACTTTCTCTGAGAAGTATGAAAACACTTAGGAGATTTTAAGAATGGAAAAGTGAAAGTAAAGGTAAAATAAAATCAGAGATTAATCTAAACTTTCAAACCAATTTTGACACTATAGTTGAGCCACATATCACACAGCAGTGAAAAGGTAAGCAAGTTCCTAACACAAAAACCACACTGAATAACAGCTAAAATTGCTCAAACTTAAGTATGATAATACTTAACATAAAATCAGAATGATCACAATCATAAGTGGATCATAAGTGGAGATAATAATAAAATCATCTGCACTTGGGTTTGTATCATTCTCTCTACTCTTTCTCCATAGCTGTTCAATTCTACTCCTGTACTTTATACTTTCATTGGTTTGTACTTCATTTTACAGAATATTGTTTTAATTATTAAAGACACCATTGATCACACCTCTGCTTCTGACGATCTGCTATTCGGGAATTTAGTATTTTTTCAACAAACATACTAATATAAGGGAGTATGTCTTTGACTCTGATTCATTTTAAACCAGCTTACTGGTATATACATTCTCCATGTGCCACCTTTGGTCATAAGGTCTTATTCATTCTACAGCTAAGGAGATGCAGTATTAAACCCTAAAAATTCCCCTCTCAGGATTACCAGCTTTTTTTATTTTCTTTTTTTCCCCCCATCTACTACCTATGACTTTATCAATTACAAGGCCAGAATATTTGCAAGTAGCAGAGCTATCTATATCTGGAAAACCACATATTTTTCTTCATAAATTGAGAATGGTATGTATGCTTCTTGTTTACATAAAGGCCAATTTTGGTATCTATAATTCTGTCTGAGGGTTTTGATCTTGCTATTAATGCCCAACCCTGCCCAAACAAGCATAATTTTTCACTTACTCAGTTTTCCTCAGTTGTTTATACACCTTTCTAAGCCACATTCAGCATATTTTAATATTTAGGGGAAGACTTTTGGCACAGGGAATAGCTCAGGTGTGAAAATAAGAAACTAAAAGTTATCTTTATTATACATAGCTACAGAAGAGCCTTGAGGTCACTATAATATTTCTGTTAACTAAGTCTAACCTAGCTAGCCTAGTAACTCGTAGATGCGTTAAGTTATGACATGTGTGCGCAGTTCATTGTGCATTGAATAACAAATGCTGGAATTGATGTTGTGTCAAATTTCTCAAAAGTAATTCCATCTTTTTTCAGCTTGAGTAGAAGGAGAGTGAAATTACACTTAAATTAAAAATTAAACCAGGTATGTTTAAAAAACCAAACAAACTAACTAACAAAAAAGCCCACAAAAACCAAAACGCAAAACACAAAACCTTTGCCAATTTATACGTATGAAAGAAACAGAACAAAAGGGACATTTTTTTTTATATTTTTCTATTGTGCCTTACTTGGTTACTCTGAATGGAGCAATGAGGAGCACTTTTTTATTTACTCTGCTTTTTGGGACACCATGTGTCCTCAGCCTCTCTGTCTTTTAAGCCTTTTCCCTCTGCACAGTACTTAAAGACTGTCTCTGATAGTAATGAAGGTTGAGGTATCTGTATAAGGCTCATCTCCAAGGAACAGAGCAGCAGTAGCTCAGAAGTTGATGTCAAACAGGGCCTGCTTAGACTGGATGTTGCAGGGAGAAGAGTATAAGCACTGCAAGTCAAGTCATCATCTATAATGTGACCTTAACACCAGAATTTATCTTATGCTGTTGCAAATATAGACAGGACTACATTGCTCTGAACAGAACATGGCTCCAAGTATGACTTTTTCCAAAAAAGTCCAAAATTGGTCTTCCCAAGATAAGGCAAAAATAATTACAATTTCAGACAAATACCATTAATATTAGTTTTTCAGCTACTTTAACAGCTAGAACTATTAACAGACAGATAAAAAGAACCAGGAGGCCTCAAAGAAAAAAAAGAAAGCACTGACCACTGCCTAGGAAGCAGACAAACTGAACTACCAGTACATTTCCTTGTATAAACAAACAAATTCAAGGGTTTAAGGATAATCTGAAGAATTGCAAAAAGGTAAGTCTGAGGGAATTTAGAGAACTTTTCTTCACCACATAGTGAAAGCACTTGTGCTTCCTTGAAAATCCATGCAAGAAGTGCAAGACCAGCATTATGGTTTGATCTCTGAAAGGAATGGAAAGAAACACAGAATTGGCAACCAACAGCATGTAGAAAAGACACTGAACACAAAGTTAGAGAAAGGATCCTTACAGAAGTATTCTGGATGAATATTGGTATAGCAAGCCCAAATTTTTCAAGGCCAGAGTACAATACCATCATTAAGACATTGGTTAAGCAAAGAAACAGTTTAGCTGTATAGAAAGTCAAGAATGAGACTATATAGGGTAACAGGAAAATACCTGCAGATCTCAGAGTATCTGATTGTAAGAATAACAGGGCAAAGAGAATACCAAGTTTAAAAGCAAAAAGTCTATTGCTTCATGCAGTAAAGGAGATGGCAGAGAGAAACAGAGCATACTTTCAAGTCTCCATTCCCATCAAAATGAGCTCAGGAAGGTGCAAGAGAAAAGCTAGGATGTTGACTGGGGGACTGGGGGGAGGAGGGAATAAAGACATAAATAGGTAGAGTTATAAAGACAGGGGCTGTTTGGAACTGAAGTGAATATACTGAGAGGAAAAAGAGCAGAAAGCTAGTGAAAAGGAAAAAGAGGTAGCAAAATGATGAGGAAAAAGCCACTGTAGAAAACACTGAAAGAGTATCTGGTGAGACAAGAGATGAATGAGGTAAGTATGTAGCCAAGTAATTAATGCCACTGACAGTGGTACAGGTTGAATTGAATCAAGACCTGGTCAAGACTTCCACTTCAACATAATAGTGAAACCCAGTTTGGAGAAGGTCTCTAACACTTTTGAAGGAAAGGTACCCCACATGCACAAAGTGAAAGATAAAATGCTGGTGGCAACTAGTAATGTGTCTCAAAGAAAAGGGAATCAAGGTATCTTTATGTTCTTGAAGGACAAAAAGGACTGACAAATTTTAGTTAAAAATCATGTGGAATGGAGATTAAGAACAGAAAGGCAAAGATTTCCACAATGGATACAAGAGAAGAGATATGAAGACTGGAACAAGCAGATGGAGACCTAAAAAGCCTTCCTGAATCAGTGACAGAATAAAACTGAACAAGGGAAGGGGAGAAGGAAAGACAAACCAAAGGAGGGGGAAGGTCAGACTATATGATATTATACTATTATTTCATTATTTTTACGAAAACAGTGATATTATACATAGGAAAGGATGGGAAGGAGAAGCCACAAACTTCAGCAGAGATCCAAAAGCAGAGAAGAGCCAACTGAGACGTCAAGTATGGAATGTGATGATGCTGAGTGTAAACCTGTTCAGTGACAAAAATGGCAGAGATGGTGGGGGGGAAAGGCAGATAAATCTCTAGAAAAGGAAGCCAGGCTGGTCACAGGATTTCCGCTGGAGATACTGTGCTACATGAGAGCAGGACTAGAGGAAGTGTACGCTGGGAGACTGCCAGGGCGAGCAGTTGGTAGAGAGGGAAAAGAGGACAGCACAGTTTACCTAAGAGCTCTGTTCAAATATACTGTTAGGGGAGGAAAAATCCAGGAGTCAGAACAAATAGAGATCAAGACCCGCAGTGTTTGCTGCTGCCGAGAAGAATCTGTGGGCAATCTGAAAGGATTAGTCTTGCTTTCAGATAGGAAAAAGGAAGAAAAAAAACTTACAAAGGAAATTATGGATGAGAATGCAGGAAAAGGAAAATGTTGATTACCTTGAATTATTAATTATCTCCAGGAAATCTACAACAAGTTCTCAACAAGACTAGAGATTTTTCAGTCCTCAGTTTTACATATCAGCATGTCAACATTCAAGCAGTTCCTGCTCTGATCAACCACAGCATTGCAAGATCAAATACATGCCTCTTCCTTCAGTGATCACTGGGAGCAGTAACAGGACACAAATTTTTCAACATGTAATTGTGTTCAACACAAGTACTGCTGAAAGGTATATGCTTGACATTATTTCACCAATTAAATACTGAAAATAGAGGCAGCTCCATTTTGAGACATACAGATTATGTCACTTGCATTCACTATTACATATATACGTTTATACATCTTGCAAATCTAGTGCTACCTTTGCTGGGGGAACAAATAAAAATTATTTTAAAAAAAGGTTCTCTAGAACTAAGTCAAAAAATTATTTTTTCAATAATCACCTTGAGAATTCAAGTTTGAGTGCAGCAATGATGATTTTCTTTGAAGAAACCTATATAACACCATTAGCCATCCTTTGGAAAAGATGATTTTATTTCTTGATCAATTACTCTGGGAATCTAAGCTGCAGTATTTTCTGAAACATCCCAATCCTCAATCATGCAGCAGACTCTCCCAAATCCCTACTAGAGTGGCATTAAATTAGCAGTCAGGCAAATTAAGCAAATCCTGACAACTTACATCCTTATTTACTCTCTAATCCTCCTGAAATTCCCCAAGAATTTTGCAGTAGAAAATCAGATTTTGCTCAAAATCAATGGACTTTATTTTTCCTTATTAGACTTCATGTTAGGAGCACTGTTTCAGGACCATGTTTGTATACAGTTCAATTTAATGAGGAAAAATGGGTTTTATACCAAGCAGCAGATGAAAACTTGGTTCCAGGACACAGTACGAAAGTAATGTAGTATCTGAACTACTCAACACAACACAGCATTCTACATTACATCTAAAAAAATTAAAAAGTAGAGACATATTTTTGTATTAATTGCAAATCTTAACAAATAAAAAGAAAAAACTAGAAGAACTCATATACAGAAAAAAAGTCAGTTACTTAAAGCAACAGATATAACTGTCTGGATATAATGGTGAATTTATTAATTTTGGGTTGGCTGTTCAATTAAAAAGCTGCCATACAGCCCACATAAGAAAACAAGCTATAAAAAATATTGTTGTACTTAATCCATACCTAGCACAGGAATGAAAATAAAAATATATTTCACAGTCTGACACTGTGGGCTATGGGGCCCACTTCTTTATTTCTTTAGTAGTCAAGGTTTAACTTTGGCAACTGCTGAAAGACAGAATCCCCTCAACATTATTAAGCTGCAAACTGCTGAGCAACTAGAACAAAGAATATTGACAACACTGTTTAGGTCCCAAAAGAGTACATTTAGAAACCAAGTAACGGGAAACAAGACTTGAACCAATTCCATGGTTCATCAAACATACGCAATAGTAAGCTGATTCTAGTGCAGTTACACGCAATGAATCTGAATGCCTGTCAGGTCAGGACTAAAAATTAAAGCAGAGGTCTTGGTGAGTCAGGAATTGTTTTCTGAAACAGCCACTAATGCTTGAAGAGGTTTGGAGAGAAGGCAGAATGCACCACAAGGTTTCTCACAAAGACATAGGCAGGGCTGCATCTTCACAGTTAGCAGTTGTGAACCATAACAGAATGTTAAAGAAGTTCAAATTTAAAAATACATAGATAACTAAATAAATGGGATGGGTGTGGTGAAATGTAAAAAAGCAAAATAACTTACCAGTGTAGGAGTGGCAGACTACCTAAATAATGGTTACTTGACAGTGGATTGAGAAGAGGAGGAGGTATTCTGTCAAGGTTGATAGCTAGTATTGAGAGATTTGAGAATGCCCGACAGACTACTCCTTCAGACTTCTTTTTTACCGTTTTATTACAAGACACTAAATAGATGTACAGAAAGTGAAAATACCATTTTTAAAACAGAATCAGCAAGCTAAAGGGATTTATTCTGTTGTGCAGAGCCCAAAAGCATAGGTTCAATTTGTCTACCATTACTTGTGCCTGCAAGATGGTATCATCAGGCTGATACTAGATGGTTTATGGAAAAAAAAAAAAAAATGGTTGTTTACGTCACTCAACAGTACAATGGGATATCTCCTGCACACAGCAAAGCTGACATTAAAGTATTAACTGACTTCCCTTAAAATAATTTCAAAGAAGTCAAGATTAAGATCTCAAATGAAGAAGGTAAATATATGCAGAGATCTAACACTGCTGAATATACAAGGAAAACACAAATAAACAACAAAACTGTTGTCTCAGCTTATTTATTATGTGCATGCACAAAGAAGAGTTGTCAGAGTGGTCACCTCATCTTTTCATTCCAAAACATTACTCAGAATGTCTTTTTCACTGATCTGTAGGGGAAATCATAGTATTTCACTACTTCACTAGAATCAGGGAAGAAGGAATCAAAGGCTATCATGTAGCTTCTGCTAGTTACTTAATATCAAAAACCACCAGACCAATTTCTGAGCTTTAAAAAACACCTTTTTGCTTGAACACTAGCACTAGTGGTTTTCACAGTAACATTAACACTAAGCAAGAGTAATTTGGTTTAGTTAGTCACTTTCTACTTATTTTAAAAACAAATAAAATGTAAAAGAAAAATATTTTGGATTTTGTGATTATGAAGCCTTCTTTTATGTTTCTCCATTATTCATTTCAAAGGACATTTCAATACCTGGATTGTGCAAGGTGTCTGGCACTGTCCCCATCCAACATCCTTGTCTCTAAACTGGAGAGGCATAGATCTGACAGATGGACCACTCTATGGTTAAGGAATTGGCTGGATGCTTGCACTCAGAGAGTTGTGGTCAGTAGCTTGATGTCTAAATAGAAATCAGCGACAAGTGGTATTCCTCAGGGGTTTGGTATTGGGTTCAACATCTCTGTCAGCAATATGAATAGTGGGATCAAGTACCCTCAGCAAGTTTGCTGATAACACCAAGCTGTGTGGTATGATCAACATGATAAAGGGAAGGAATGGGATCCACAGCAACCTTGACAGTCTGAAGAGTTGGGACCATTTGAACCTCATGGAGTTCAACAAGGCCCAGTGTAAGGCCACCAAATCACAGAATCACAGGATCATTAGGGTTGGATGGGACCTCTGGAGATCATCCAGTCCAAACCCCCTGCCAAGGCAGGGCCACCTGCAGCAGATTACATAGGAACATGTCCACATGGGTTTTAAATGACTCCAGAGAATGAGACTCCACAATCCCCCTGGGCTCTGTCACCCTCAATGTAAATATTTTCTTCCGCATGTTGAGGTGAAACTTGTGTTTTAGATTATGGCTATTGCTCCTCATCTTGTTACTGGGAACCACTGAAAAGAGTCTGGCTTCATCCTCTTGGCACCTGCCTTTGAGGTATTTATATCCATTAATGAGATCCCCTCTCAGTCTTCTCTTCTCTAGACTAAACAAATCCAGCTCCCACAATCTCTCCTCATAAGAGAAAGGCTCCAGACCTCTGATCATCCTTGTGGCCTCTCCTGGCCTCTCTATATTAGCTCCTTGTCTTTCTTGTACTGAGGAGCTCAGAACTGGAAATAATACTCCAGTTGTGGCTTCACCAGAGTCAAGTGGATGGGGAAGATCTCCTCCCTCAACCTGCTGCCCAATGCATTCCAGGATACTATTGGCCTCCTGGCTCCAAGGGCACACTGCTGGCTCATAGAGTCATAGAATAGTTAGGGTTGGAAAGGACCTTAAGGTCATCTAGTTCCAATTCCCCTGCCATGGGCAGGGACACCTTACACTAAACACTGTCAACCCAAGGCTTCATCCAACCTGGCCTTGAACACTGCCAGGGATGGAGCACTCACAACCTCCCTGGGCAACCCATTCCAGTGCCTCACCACCCTAACAGGAAAGAATTTCTTCCTTATATCCAATCTAAACTTCCCCTGTTTAAGTTTTAACCTGTTACCCCTTGTCCTGTCACTACAGTCCCTCATGAACCATCCCTCCCCAGCATATTCATATTCAACTTATCATCTTGGAAAGCTCCAGGAAGGAAGATACTGAGCCAGAAGTATGCAAGCTGACTATTTTTCTCTAGATATGGCTGGTCAAGTTTTCTTCCCAGAAGCTATGCAGGGTCCAAACCCTTGAAGTGTCAAACCATGAATCAGTAAAAAACCTGTGCTTCAACAGTGAGAACACCTTTCTGTGTCTGTGTGTGTGTGTGTGTGTGTGTGTGTAAGCAGAGCAAAAGTACACATTTGTACATAACAAACTTTTGACCAGGGAAGGAGTTAAGAATTCATTCAAATGAAAGTTTAAAGATGGACAGATTCAGTGTCATAGGAAACAGAATGTTCTAAGCAACCAGCCTGGAGAACTGCACAACAGCTGTGCAACTGCACGCGTTTTAAAATGTTTAAGTAAGATGCATGAACCACGATACAAAAATGGATGCATTTCAGTTTTGCAGCTTCCATAGCTCAATGACTTGCTTAGTCAGCAAAAACATAACAGAAATTACTAGAAAAAAAGGCAATTTTCACTGACAGAATTCTTTCAGGAGAAGACGCAATATATGTGCTTAGGTAATGGTTGTGTGTAATTGTTTATAACACACACAGAAACAATAATTCAATTTCTGCTATTAACAAGGCAGTATCTCAACAACTGCAACATTTGCCAGGCCCCATTTAATAAAGTTAAAATAAATTTTCTGACACAGCTTCCAGTCACTAATAAATAGAATATCCAGTAAGTGATTTACAATCTATTTCTTTAAATATTTATTTTGATCTCAAACTGAAACTATCAGTAATCTAAAATGGTAAGAGAACAGGTATTTGAATTACTGTGTTTTACTATAACTTTTTAAGACCAGAAATGTCCTAACAGAACCATGATATACCACATCTTTTATGTGGCCAATCTACAGGCTGCTTTTGGTTAATCCAGTATTATCCAAGTATCAAAAAAAAAAAAAAAAAAA
>NDXB01007186.1:11793-44336 GCA_002631895.1 Agapornis roseicollis | reverse complement strand
GGTGATGGGGGAGGAGGAGGGTTGGGGGTGATGGAGGAGGGGGGGGGGGGGGGGGGAGGGGGGAGGGAAGAAAAGACCTACTTACACTAGCAAGAACTTCTAGCCAATCTTTGGGCACACATAGTTGAGATTTAACTCATAGTGTCAAAATCATCAGAACCCAAATTACTAGTTCTTTCAGCTCCTGCTCTGTTTGAACATATTTTTTAAGGCACATAACAAAACCAGAGGTTTAAACCATCATTCAAATCTAGGCTTGACGGTAATAACATTAATAATGTGAACTGGGCCGTTTCCAGTTAACACTATTAACAAAACATCCTCTGCTGCTTCTGCCAGATCTGTTTTTGAACCAGCGGGGCCCCGAGTTACACAAAATCCCACTCCCCGAGAACAGGGGACAGGAACCTCATTAATGTCAATCCCCTGTGGCTCACAAGAACAGAATAGCTGGGGTAGCTGGAGTGCACAGCAATGAACATACTGTCACTCAACTACTTTTTAGCTATTAAGATTGATTTATTTTGCACCTTGGTTAGTTGACAAATTAAGAAGAAATTTCAAAATAAACATTTCAAGTTGTAATTTTCTTCTTTTCCATTTATTTTGAAGTTTTTAGGTCAGAGGCTGCTCAACAGAAAATGCATTGTTTGTTACGCTGTCTAACCCACAGAAACATGGGCATGACATGGTCACTGACAAATGTTTCAAAGACTGTGGCAGAGTTAAAGAGTGTCTTCTGGAAGGATGTGAAGGCTCCAGACAACATAATTTGCATGCCTACTGTGGGATTTAAATACAATACAGCTGACAGCAGGTATTAAAAAACAAAACAGAACAAAACCAACAACAACAAAATACCTTCTAGAAACCTCTAGAAACCTCTGCCTGCATGTAGCTTATGAGATGTCTAACTGCTATAGCAGCCTGTTTTGTTAAACCCAAGTTCATAGTCATTTAACTCTTCCCAAAAGTGCCACTTCCTTAGTAGCTTTGCTGTTCAGTGCTTGGACTGCAGTTCCTCTTCAGTACTGCTCCAGAAACCAGGCATTCTCAGCTGAAGTACACCAGAAAAACATTTGTGCTCTGCTTCATGGGAAAAGTAGTGGTGACCACCATTTTCCTGAAACAACTGCTAGAGATTCCAGTCTCCACTCTTCCTCTAAAAATGGCCTGTGAACACGGTGAATCACCTGGGAAGTACATGATCATGTATAGTTTTTTTTTCATTTTGGGACCCTTGCTTCACAGATGGACTTAGCTGCACCGCCCTACAACTTCATCCTACAGCACAATAGGGTGGTAATGGAGAAGCATACTGAGTGCAAGGATTTAGGTAATTTACAAAACAGTAATCCAGCCTCTATGTAGAAGTGTCATCTCATCAAAGATTACATTGGCCGTGGTGGGCAAGTGACCTCAGGCCTTCCTTTATCCTGCCAAAACACAATGGTTCCACCAAAAGGAACAGTGCTGTTCAAACACTCATTTTTTCATTCCATTGACCATCCACCTAGAGATACCTTTATAAACCCTCATTTCTGCATAAAGGTATTGGGAAAAATTAGTTCAGCCTGAAGCAGCCACCTTGGACAGACAATTCAGCTGTAATGGCCAAAGTTTAAGAAAAAGTTAAGAACTAAACCCAGGCTCTTAAAAAGAATCTGGAACAGACTCCACTTCATAAAAGTATTACACATATTGTAAGAAAACAGAAAGTTACATTTTTTTGTGTGCTTAAGTAAGTGATACTAAAAAATACATTTATTAATTATAAAGGTTCTAGAACTACTACTGTGGGATGAGATGACATCTGGTAACAGCATATAACATTAGAAACCTATTAAAGCCCTCTTTTGAAATTATCTTCTTGGACACGCCTTCAATACTCTAGATTTCGCTTATTCATGTTTCCTAAGCAATCATTCAGGCTTAACCAGGTATTTTTAAAAAATAATGAAAGCTTAGCTCCTTGTACAACTTAAAAATATGATTTAGGGAACAGAAGCTTCCACAAAACCCTTCACATTCTGTAGTGCTGCAAAAAGAACTTGTTAACAATACCAGTTTTGTTCCAGGAAGAACAAATTCTGCAAATTATCAGGAAAAACAAAAGGGATGTAAAAGAACTCCCTTTTTTTCGTGTTAAGGGGAAAAGGAAATAACAATTTTCTCTATGTTTCACTGCTAAAACAACAATAAATTAAGCCTCGAATTTGACAAAGCAGGAAGAAGCTACTTATCAGAGCACGGGCTGAATATTCCTTGGGGTACAGAGAATGTACCATATAATTCCTTGAGAGTTTACAGTGTCATGTTCAGCTAGCTACTTGGAATTAGCCCAGCTCCAAGAGACCACCACAGCTGAGCGTCAAGGAAGGCCACCAACAAAAACAATACAAAAACTCAAGATGCTGATGGAGCCACAGCTTTATGCTGGAGGAAAACGTTTCCCCAGAGACAGTGAGAGGAAGGCTTCCTACCCTCTAGTGTCATGGAGACCGAAGATCCTTCAAATGCTCAAGGTACACAGAAAGGAAGAACATTTGGTTGGAGGCTGTTTACTGTTAATTTTGTTTATCTTTCAAGGGAGGAGGGCAGTTACTGCAAATGAGAAATTAAACTATCCAACTAGCGGAAAGTAAACTATTCTGAATGACTGAAAGCCAAGACAGCAGCTGGATCTGACTCAGAAGTCATAGGAGCTATATTCTTGAGATCCACCAGTCCCCAAGCCAACACACTTCCAACATATAACAATGGGGGGAAAGCAGCTGAAGCAATAAAAATAAAGCGGTTGGCAACAGGAGTCAGAAAACATCACATTGCCGTACACAGAATAACATAAACCAATTAAAATAGTGGGAAGACAAATGAATTTTATAAATTAACACCTAGAATGGAGTAAAAAGCTTTCTGCAGAGATACGTAAAATCCCTCTTCAACAGTTTTGTCCTTTTCAACAAAAATTTTAAGATTTCCTTCACAACAAAAAGAACTGGAAAAGGATCTTTGCACACAAATATGGAGAAAACCCCAGACTAAATAAATTAATAGCTGGTTTCTGTATTGAGGAATAATTCTAAAATTGGACAGTAAACGAGAATAACCCACTGTATTCATACTGTATCCTATGATCCTGATACCGCAAACATATATGAGAATTTAACAAGAGTATTCACACACAAAATGCTACCCAGCCATGAAATTGTTCTCAGATTGGGGCCAAAGTCCCTGATCCTGCCACCGGATCCGTAGAGGCAGATCACAATATCTATGTTAAAGTCAATGAGGTCGTACTCCACAGGGATTCAAGTGTCTGCCTTTACAAATCTCACTGCAAGTCTTACTCATGTAAAATTGATTTATGAAGTGTAACATCACACTCCACTTTGTGCATACATACACACTATCTGTATACTTTTCTGCCTGTCTCTTGAAAAAGACATTAAAACTCACCTCATATATTATATTCCCTTAACCACATTATAGTTAAACTTTGCACATTTCACAGGCTAAAATTTCAGGTTTGCAATACATTTACAGAAATCAGACCTGGAAGCAGAACTGAAAAATGTTTTGCAGTTACTCTATGCCTCAGAACGTAATATTTATCATACACCTTATAATGAGCTTTATCTTCCTTTTCCTGTGACAGGTCGTGGACCTCTTCTGATGTGAATTATGCACAGGACTACTTTCTCAGCAGGGTAAATTAGCCTCTGATGGGTTACAGACTGCTGCACTTCAGTTCTGTTATAGGTACCCTCACTAACTGGCATTTTGCAGATGCTACTGTGACAGCACTATGGAGATGTCCAGTTAAGGAGGCATCACAATGAAACAACATACAGTGACAAAATGCAAAGCAGATTTCCACAGTCAAGCTTAAGTTTTTATTCTCCCTGATTATGTCACAATCTTAATCTTTCTCTACATACACATGTAACATACACATGTATGTAGAGAAGACATTTTTTCCTCCGTAAAACATTCTGTGCAAGCTCAAGAATCCTTGTTAGTACAATTGCTGGTAATATTAAGACATTAATTTGGGAGAAAATCCAAAAAGACTGTTATCTGTTCCATCTGACTCCTGTTATATAATGCGCACTTTGTATTTAGTGCAATGTTTGGATGGTTTGGATGTGACAGTTCTAGTCAGCCATTGACATCCATGTTCCCTCAAGAGGCTTGCCTGGTTTTTCCTCCTCATTACTTCATTTTTCACCACCTCTTGTAAGGCTTAGTTGTTCAGCTGTTTTTATTAAGAGCTGCATGTCTCCCCCAGTTTGTGATCCTCAGGATTCATTTTTCATCATATTAGGGAGCAGATGGAAGTTATAATCCTTTGTTTTTTTCACGGACTGTGTTAAGCAAGTCTGAAATGAGACACTTAGGTGTATTAACAGAGCAGTTGAGTTTAATACGAAATCCGTGTTTGGCACATTGTGCAGAAGTAAGAATCTCACTTTCACTTAACGCTGCAATACTGGCTTGCACTGTAAACAAGCACATCACTACACACACATGCACATATGGAAATAAGCACTTTTGCAGAGCCTTCAAATTACCTTTTCCTAATCAGCTCAGAGAGAAATCTCACTAGCTAAATTGGAACTGCTGAATCCAAGCATCTAATAGAAAGCTACCTAAATCATTTAGCATTATAAACACCAGATAAAATCCTGACAGAGAAAGATAAAACATCAGAAGAAAGAATACCAAGGGGGAGAAAAAGCATGCAGAGGAAGTGGCTTGCTGAAAGGCTTTAATCCAACATTTGCTCTCTATTGATCAAATGTTTGCTCAGTACTTTATTGATGTAAAGCATTATGCACAGTGTTAAATATTAATGGCAGAAGATCTTTAAATTCAGAGCATTTGTTAGGCAATTTAAGACTCCAATGTTACTAAGCTTAACAACTTAACAATTTACTTAACCTCCTTTAATAACTTTCTGGAGCACTGTAAAAACATACCGAGTCCACTATGCAATGACTAAGAATGATCTGTATATGTCAACAGATAAGATGTTTTTATGCCAACAATGTTTTTTTAATGCTACTAATATAAACAAATGTTTATAAACAGGACATTTCTCAATGCTATTTAAAACTCCCAATAGGATGTATCTTCTCATTCTTAAAAGCAAAATAAATTTGAAACTTTTGAGGGAATGTCTAAAATCCACAAGATTTACACTTCTATACATTGAATTATTTAAATGCAAATGTACGTATGCATAAGTGCTTCCATTTGTAAAAGAAATAATATCTTCTCTCCACTGAAACCTTGATTTGAAGTTCACTCCATATTATAAAGTATAAAACTAAAACTGTAATATAAGTCTCACTCTGGTAGTATAAAAAATCCAATATAGCAAACAAAACAAAAAAAATTAAATATCAGTAGAGTTCTATTCCTAATACATCAGGAGTATTGAAATTTTATGCTGATACACTTAACAACTTCACTCTCAGAAATAGTTGAAGTTAACAACTGTCCATCAGGGCAACCACAGATGAAAAGAAATAGCAGCATCCTGTGATTTCTATCAATCTGATTGAACATTTCCAGTGGAGCCTTCTTCCAGGCAGTAACTTATGTCATAACTCTAGAGAAGAAGTGCCTTGAGTTTATTTTGATTTTAAAGAAAACCTTAGACTTCAGAACACAGAGAACTGAACCCATAACGACATCTATTATGCAGTAAAGCATCTAGTAATTAAACAGTGCGTCTATCAACGTTAGAAATATATATATATCTTATGACAAATTTATGAAATGGGACACAACATTATTTTGCAACCAGCTTTTACCTGAATATTATAAAGTTAACTACTGCAAAGCAGCCTGGGCATTCCAGACATTTTCTTTAGTCTTCTGACCTCTACCTCATCCTCTGCACTCCACATTATCTCTTAGATGACTGACTTCAGTTGTGCCTTCAGACACTCACCCTTTTCTCCAAGCAGAAGAAAACAGAGTTTTGTTCTATTTCATGAACATGCATGAATGGTTTTACATACAGTGTATATAGATTTTTTTAGTGTTTTCTTCTAAATAAGTACTTATATTTTGCACAGAACATTTCCCCTCATTGGAATGGCCATTATCTCCTGTTGTTTTCAATGAAAATTAAGCATTAAAACCATTCCTAGAAAAGAGGCACTCTTTCAACATGTCCACTGCCCCCCTCTGGGAACTATGAAAGAGAAGCAAAACTGCCTTCAGGGGAGATGGTGGTTCCTCATACAGTCAAAGGCTTCCAATTAACTCAAACTAATTATCCATTTTATTTGTAAATTCTGAGAAAATTAAATCTCCACTCAAAAAAAGAAATGGTGAAATTTGGGGGAGGAAATGTTGCTTTTTCTCTCTGAAACAAATGGCTAGTCATAAGATGAGGAGCACAGCACAAATTTACCTGTGAAACTGCCTCTATAAAGAGAAAAAATTATGTGGATGGCATTTCTTCGTCACATCTTAACATTTGTGGCACAGAGTAGTTTAAATCTAATCATTATATTATCCAGTAGTTGATGGGAAGGAATTGCACAGAAGGATGGCAGAAGCAGAAAAAGCACATACTCCTTCAAGAAAACAGAACAATACTCTCTTGGTGGGTTTCTTAACAGGAAAGAGAAAGAAAATAAATCTGTATTTTACTGCAAAAAAGAGTCTCTTCAATCCAGGGAAATTACCAGTTGCTCAACATTGAAGACTTCTGAAGAGCAAACAAAACCAGTTTCATAGTCTTCGAGATAACAGTGCAGCGCATTGAGATACACCTATAAATAACGTGGAGTAAATCCTGACACAAGTTAATGCAGCTGTGCAGAAAGTAATGCCCACTTTGATTAGGGGTTGGAGCATGATGTTAATTAATCCTTCCCACGCAACTGCATTAAAGAACATCCACTAGGCAGTAAAATTAAAGACTGAAAAAGTTAAGGTTTCCTGCACACAATTCTGCCAATGCCGCTGTACAAGATTCTCAGACTGTGAATCACTGTCCTTTCCAAACCTTCTAGAAGGGCTGTCCTCCCATGGTGATATTTACCTCATTTCACATTAGTGTTCCTATACAACTGACAACTGAAGGAAGATAAGAATTCTAAGCATTTATCATGTTTTTCAGATTTAAAGTGTTTTGGTTGCAAATACAATTTCAAAGTAAACATTAGACTTCTTTAGTCTTCTTTAACTTTTCATATCTAAGAATATGTCTTACTACTGGTATACTTGCACACAGAGAAGTGAGACATGATCTCTTCAGAATGAAAAGAGCAGTAAAGAAGGGCATTTCATTCATGCTGATAAATGCTATTAACACAAAAGGGAAAGGATATTGTTTTAACAATGGAAGGAGATGCTTTCATTTCATAATTACTTACAAAAAGGATATGGTCACTTAAAAGCTTGTTATTTTTTTCTAATTTTAAGAAATAACCTGTTCTCACTGGTGGACACAAGTAGTACCTACATAGCAGAAAGAATCACATCTGAAGAACATATTCTGAAGGTGAAAATACAGATACAGTGATGACCAGTAAAGATGCAAAGGGACTTCTGCAACTGTGCAGAATTCATGTAAGGAACTGATAGGTAACTTGGACAAGACACATTGCTTTTAGTACAACAGTCCTTGATCATCGCTGAGCAAATATTTCATGATTCTATATCAACACAATTTGGCATTTGTCACATCAGTGACACTGAATCTATCATTTTGTAGATTATCTTTGATCTCTTCCCTCCCTCCCTCCCCAGTACTTGCCATCTCTTGTACTTAGGGATGATTGTGAGCTTTTGTTCTGATTTTATGTTTTAAGCAGAATGAGTTAACATGCACTCTCCACAGAAACAGACAGCTGGAAAACAGATCTAGAATTCAATTTTCAGCAAGAAAGCTGGGACGACCTAGAAGCACAAGCTGCTGCAGCTAAGCTGCCTTACAGGAGATTGCAGTAGTAAAAGCTAGGAAGGCAAGAAAATCAACAGCTAAAACAAGTTCTTCCATCTCTGAGACGCAAAAGGCAGAGAAGGAGTTCCTGTGACAGACTACCTGGAAAAGACTGTGCTTAAGTTAAGCATGAGTTCAGACCACCCAGAGAATACAGCAACAAAATACATTTTCAAAACTTATTATGAAACAGAGTAAGCTTTTATGCATTTAGATGAACAAAAATCTGCACCTAAAAGAGAGTTCTGTGTGGGTTTCAGAAGTAAAAAAAAAAAAAAAGTTTAATGAAACTAAACTAAAGCTGTCCTCATTGCAGAATACAGTTTCACTGTGCTGTGGGAAAGTAAAGCTTGAGATTTACAGTCACTTCCAACAGACATGTAATCATGCCTTCAGAGAACATCTTCTCCCAGGTCTTTCATGGCAATCTGCAGTCAAAAAAAAGGATGTAAAAGTATTCATAACTGCTCAAATTTCAAGTAGTACTAATGATAAATGAGGGGGTTTGGGGAACTTAGGGCAGGCAAATGCCTCAGTTCTGCTGAAGAAAGATGGGTCCAGAGAAGAAAGTGGCAATTTTTTTTTAATCATAAAATATAGCAAAGTGCACACTCAGAAAGGGATTTACCAGCCAAACACCATGTCAAATAACTTCTACAAAAATTTGATTTATATCACTATGACCTTTACAAGGAATAATCTGGACAGAACTGATTATAGCATAGTCTTTAATATACTCTACAACCCTCACATAAAGCAAAACTCCCTTTTGTACAGCTTACTATTAAAATGTACTAACAAGTCGGGTGGAAACGTGGTATCAGCTTATGAGACTGTACAGTCTCTGGGGCAATGAATGTGTCTTTTTTCTTCACCCTGAAAATTACATGGCACTCTTTTGGGAGCCATAAAAACAAACATGAGACTCTTACTCACATCAGAAGTGATCTTTCAAAGAGCTGTGAGGAAAACACTAATAAAATCTTACCTGAAAAATAATCAAGATTTTACTAAAGATACTTGTGAGAATTAATAGAACCCTCTTTGCACAAACACCACATGGAAGAGCTTCCATTGTAAGGAGCATGATAGAGGAACACCAGACTTTAAAAAGATCTTAACTGCTATGTACAGAAATAATCTTGTAAAGAAATAATTTTCAGGTACCACTTCCCCAAAGTCAGGGTACAGAGATGTGAGTGAATGGCCAGGCCTGAGGAAAAGGAGAACAGTTACTTGTGGCAGTCAGAAGTTCATTGGTAAGGTTGCTGCTGAAAATTCATCATTCTTCTCCAAATAATCACAAGTTTTGTATTTTATATACCCTTTTGACCTAGTATGTTTTCAGCTTTTAAAGAAGCAAAAAGAAGGCAGGAAACAAGATGAATATTGGAACCTGCTTCTTTCAACAGAAGATGTCAGTTCAAAACCTAGAAAAATGAGATCTTAACTAGAGATGAAGAGGTAAAGGAATAAAACCCAATTTTACAATGACAGCTAAATTTTGTCTCAGAACGTCTATGTAAATGATTTTTTACAGGACTTCAAAGCACAGAGAAGTCTTCCTCCAGGAAAAGTAATAGGTACCTGGAAAAGAAACATGGGGGCTTTTTCTGCTCCAGATAAGCTATTTCTACTGCAATGGCTGCAGTATCAATTGCCTAGGTGAGCAAGCACCACTTTTTTTTTTCTTGAGTTGCTTGAAATATGAACAATTTCTAATTCTAAATCATTTACGTTAAAGCTTCCAGGCCAGAAGCCATCTCCCTGATGCAGCACAGTGACTTTGATGACATGCATGTCTTTTTCAAGCCTAGAATATATCAGTGTACTTAATGAGTTCAGAATCTTGTTCACTCAGAAGAAAGCATTTCCAATCACAAGCCTCAACAGAAAATAAAAATAGAATCCCTTTTAGATAATATGAAGGACCTGCAAATACTTAAAACACCAGAATGAGTATAGAAAATCCTCTTTTTAAAGTCAGAATAGGTGTTTGCTTTTCTATTTATTGCATTTTTAGTATTGATGAACACTGTTAGTACTGCAAGCAGTTACAGCCTCCACCTTGTAGTTACTTCATGTTCCTGCTGTCAGACATGAAAGATTCTTCTCTCATTAGCTCAGTAAATATCAAAAGTTGTATTAGTATAGTCTGAACACAATGTAATAGCATTTCCAAACCTTTCTCTGCAGAACAAGGATGCTACTGTAGAAAGAAACCTGTAAGCACATATATATAAAAGAAAGTTTAAATAACAGCTAGTGAAAAGAATTTGGTTTTACTGCTGTTTTTCTCAAATAGCCAAGAACAGACTCAGAGGAATAGACGGATAGGGACAGACAAGTTGAGACTCAGCTTTCTTGATTAGGCAGAGCTGATATTAGAAGGAACTTCACAGGCACTCTTTTTCAGGACAGCATTACAGGGTCCAAGGAAAACCCTGCTAGTTTTCTAGAAGCGTGTAGAAGCACACCATGATTTTATTTTACCTTCATCAGACATGACTTGATACAGTAACTTCAACATCCAGACAATCACAAAACTGTATGACACACAGATACATCGTAATACACATCATAATGCAGACAGAACTGAGCAACAAGGACATGTGATATTTCAGGACCTGTAGAAGTTAAAAACACTGGAAGGGTGATGCCATCACAACATTTTTTTGCTTGCTGTTATTTTGCTTCACCACTCAAATTCTTAGTGTATCTCAAAATTTAGATTCAATAGCAATCAATGAAACTCTCCTGAGTTTAAAGAATAGTAGGCTCCACTCCCTTTTAGATTTCCAAGTTCTTTTTCACTGAAAAATTCCTTTCACTGATCAATTTGTTTTGTAACTATTTCACAACATCTATATCTTTCAGATTTTTGAATTTTTGTTCTATATTTTGAATGCACAATGCAAATGGCCACTTTGGTGATTCATTTCCATTATTCCAAATTTGGTTTTGGAAGACATTGGTATATGGCACTCTAATTTTAATATTATCTGTAAAAATATTTTTCTGCAGCAAGTAGATAGGATTTCCAAGACAGTGGAAAACACTCAAGGAAAGAGGTTTCAGAGTTGAACGATAAACTCAAGCATGGTCAGAATCCAAAGGATTTTGTCAGTAAAAATGAAATCACCAGATGGACAGGAGCTCATGTAGTAAAGGAACGCAAATTCCATCCTAACTCTGGAATGAAGCTCCACATTTCTGGGGAACTCCTTTTATGCTACAAGAACGGAGAAAGTGGAGTGAAACTCTTACAGCATTTTGGACTCTGGTTTCTAGAGTAATATATGCATCTATCTATTTATTTATTTATTTATTTATATTGTTATTCTTGTCATCATCAACAACCTCCTCCTCATCATAATCATCATTATTATTAATCATCATCATCATCATCATTATCATTATTAGTCCTTGCAGGCAAAACGCCAACAAACTCTCTGCTGGGATTTGAACTAAGTTTCAGAAGCATCAAAAGTGGCTAATAATTTTGCTATTTATTCCTCCCATTCTCTTGGACCAGATGATTTTGTATTTAACTTACTCTATGGCACCTAAGTGTTTATTATGCTGATGAAAAATACCTACTACAGGACACAAAAATACCTGAAAAACAACTACATTTTAAGTCAGTATGACCCTGAGAGAAGCCAGAGGATCAATTCCATCTGCTGAACTGCTTTTTCTTTAGCATCAACAGAGGACAGATATTTGGACAGGACACTTCTGTGTTTCCATTTGCCCTCTGCCTTGTGTCTGATGTGTTCACTGTGGGGTGGACAGAAGAGCATTCTTCATTTTTCATTAGCACACAGGACAGCACTGTGATCCCTGGTGGCTTCCAGGAGTTATTATGGTGCTGGGCAATCAAAGAATTAGAAAGTCCTAATTCTAAGGCATTCCCAAAAAACTAAGAACTTATAAATATGACACCTACCTTTTTGAACCACTGTATTGCAAAAATACTTCTCTATTATATTTATACATACAAGTAATGAGACTGTGGTAAAGACACACAAAACTTACATAGTCATGAAAGGCTTTCGCTTCACTTGAATGTTCACATGTTTCTCGTCTTTCTGGAGCTGCACAGTAGAGATCCCAAAATACACTGCAAGTTAACAAGATACAGAGATGGTGAGAAGATCATTGTAATACTCGTACAGATTTTATGGTGTATGCACACCACACACGCATGTTCATATATAGAAGCAGACATACCACTTCCTTGCCAAGGGACGAAAACACTTTCCTCTAAGAAAGAATTTAGCTTTGCAAAACATCTATGAGAAGTCAAGTCTTGATATCTGATTCTGTGAGGAAAACAGTGCTGTATTCCTTTAATAGCACTGTAGACCAGGAAGCTAGTCTAATATACAAAGTTTAAGTGTAGAAAGTGTATTACTGAAGATTTGCATTTAACCTCATCCCTCTGACAACTGCTGCAATTAACTATCACAAAGTGTGGGAAGGGATGGATTTGTAGTAACATGAAAGGGCAAGAAACTGGAGAGAAAACTAGGAGTTCTTCCAAGGTCCGACCCTGGGCTTTAAACAAAAGTTCCCAGACAAACAGGTGTGGGGACAAGAGCAGGAAATAGATGGTTATGTTCTTCTTAGTGAAAGGAAATTATGGTACTCCCACTGGTCTTTCTCCCCTTCAAATAGAGTTATACATATATCAGTTCCAACATGGAGTTTCTAGAATGAAACTATGTGTATGAAAGAACAACTTGAAAGGATTTTTTTTTTTTTTGCTAGAGTTTCAGAGTGTTTTTTTATTGGTTTAGACTTAATCCTTTGTAACTTAGTCCAGCACTGTAATAAGGAACATGGGCAATCTCAGCACTCTGATGCAGACAAGCAAAATTAAGGATAATGCAGATGTCAGAGACACAAGGGATACACTTTTCTTAGACAGGTTCCCATCACATAGCTGAAAGCCGTGAAAGAAAAGTCAATGAAGGTGTCATATACACCTTTCATGCAGCTGTACAAATCACTTGAGTTCAAATGGGACCACTTTAAAACTGTTAAGTTCTTGTACTCCTGATAGTTGGACATATTCTCTGCAACTCTTTCGAACACAGGTATACTGGAAATACTCCAATCAGGTGACAACTAGTAAGTATCACAGCTGAACAGCAGTGACTATGAACGTCCTTCTTTCCTTGGGAATTCTACATGCACAAACTGGTGTGTCTCTGCACACCTGTATATGTAAGCACATGCCACCATGCATAAAATATTACAAGTCATCCTCATGTCTACCCATCTTCTGAGCTAAGAGAAACTCTGCAAATGCAGACACTGCAGCACGAAGCCCATGCTAATGCACACTGCCTCCCAAAAAGGCTGGTAGCTTGAGTTCAGCTAATTTCTTTCAACTCCTATTCCCATGACTAGAATGTGGACTGTAGGCTGAGGAAACTCACATCTGTATGCAGAGTCTCTGTACATACAGGGGTTTTTTTATGCAATTATTTAGGATATGTAGAATAATCTCTTAAATGCACCACTTACCAAAGGTGGTGAAGAAAGATATGCAGACCACCTTCTTTCAAAGAGGCTTTCTTATCAGCACACTACACAGTGTTTTCCTGTATGTATTATTGTATATTTTTCCATACCAAATTTTCAATTTTTTTAATTCCTTAACAAGAAACTGGCTCTTGATCCTCATCTTCACATTCCTTTTACAATGTTTACCTGAATTTCTTGCCTCCAACTGCTAGAACTAGCAGCTGGCATATTCCGAAAGTGAGAGGAAAAGAAAATTGGTACTTACCACCACCAGGAATGCAAGAATCCTGGGGGCTCCCCCAGTGTGATGTTTTTTTCCCATCTTATCTAAAACAAAACAATAAAAACAGAGGTGCACATTTCTGATGATGGTGACTAAAAAGCATTACATAATCCGTTCAGATAGAGGGGAAAAAAAAGGGAAAGAAGAAAAGATTTTGTGGTTATGAAAGGTTTTATCATTATCACTTTCAGCAGCCATACCACTTCATTATAGTTGCTAGTATAGCTGATGGTTAAACTAAGGTTTTCTTACTTTAATAAAGCATGTTTTGGAGTATGTTTTGTTTAGATTCTATTTTATTTAGGTTCTGAATACAATGTGGTTAACTGTGTGCTTTGTATCACTCCACTGACATGTGCATCATTATAAGGTCAAAAATGCATGACCAATGGAACGAAAAAAAAGTGTTAAAAAGCACCCTTAAAATGACCTAAAAGATCTTCCAAGGAAAACTAAGAAAAACATAGAATACAGAACTAATGTAACTGGTTCAGCAGGTGGCAGTCTTCCCTCCACATCCAAAGCAGGCACTGTTTTATAATCCTAAAGGAGTGTTTTACTGTTAGAGGTACATTAGCTGTAACTCCTTCTCCCACCACGCAGTGACAATGCTAGTTTGGCTTGGTTTGTCTGTGTTGGCAATCCCTCCTGAACAGCTACACTGGCTGTGATTTCTTTCCCACCCAGAAAGCCTAGTTTGCTTTAAACTGTTTTCAAAGGAAATGCAATTTAAGAACTCTTATTACCCTTGACTTCATACTTTTCTTGTTAACCAGCAAACCTATGAAACAATGTAATGCACAGTAAACAGCATTCTGCCTCTCTGCAATGCTTCCTAAATGTTGTGTCCTAATGATAATCACGTAGCCATTTTATTGAAGCCGTAGTCATTAGTTTGCCCTGAACTGCAAAATAAAACACTCTTGGCTATAATAAAGCCCATGCGACTGCTGAAGGAACTCTGCTGCAAGTAACTGAAAGTCCTGCTGAAGTCCACACAACACTGTACGGAAGAAATGTCTCATGTTAGAACTGGGTGGGAGCTAGGGCATTGCATGCACTTCAGATTCCTCCAGTTACAACTACACATAGCATTATTTCCTGTCCAGTTTTGTTAATCAAAAAAATTTGTTAAAAAAAAGAAAAAGCAAACCAAACAGTACTCTGCTCTAGAGACAGAAGTAATGGAAGACAGAGGATTGCCTTAATGAAATGCTTAAACAGCCTTAATATGAAAGACATTTAAAGACATATCTATAAAAGTACATAAAAGCTTACTATAAAAGGCAGATATAGTGTTCATTCTGCCAGAGGCATTGGTAAAGCTGGCATTTTCCAAAAGAGAATAAAACTCTGATTCTCAACTCCAACTTGATCTCCACATCTAATTCTTTAGAAATTTATACACATCCCAGTTCTGCCAATAGCTTGCACGAGAGTATGTAGCCTGTACACCTTAAAATGTTCTTTGTACTCGTATAGAGTAGCCTAGTATAATTTTGCTATATTGTATAAATGCAAATATTCAAAACTAATGTCTCTTGAAAGTATTTTTAAAAGGTAACCCTGAGGCACTATCACTTCCACTGGTAAAGCAGAATGATCCAACTGTGTGGCATTTAACCTCACAACCACCAAGTAACAGTAGTTAATATAAATCATAAATAATAAATAATAAAAAGCACCATTTTAAAAGCTATGACTTAAGCACTGGCAGATAAAAGTATTTGTAAAAATGAAAAATGCAAATAAAAGCCAAAGCTACTTCTCTGAGGCATGCTTGCTTCTCACATGCAGTGGAAATGGCTTGGAAAGACTTGTGTTAATCACCAGGAATACTGAGTACCTCTTCAAAAGCAACATAATGAAGAGATTCAGTGTACAACCAAAACAAAAAAAAGGCTCATGAAGTTGAAAAATCATTCACTTAAAAGGTAAAATCATGTCTGTGTAGAAAGCCCTCACTATGTCTAACCAGTATCCTCCTCTTCAAAGCAGGGTTTAATAGGGAAATTAACCATTTCACAGATCTTATGCTAGTCCTTTTTAACAGGACATATTTAATATTGATAAATTTATTCAGAGAAGGAGCATGAAGGGAATGCAGAATTTGGTCTTGTTTGGAGGGGGTTTGTTTCGCTTTTCAAATTAAAAAAATCCCAATGCTTCTGTCTCACATGGCAGATGTCACTCTGTCTGATAAGACAGACTTAAAAAGAACAAATTATAAAGAATTAATTTAGGAAAAATGCCATCATTGACAACTGCATTGATTAAGGTCATAGCCAAGGACTGATTAACTGGGAAATGCCCATCTTCCTGCTCCAGCCAGGCTAACGTAATTATTCACCCAAAGTTAGAACCTAACTTCAAGGACAGAAAACACCTGGGCTAAGGGATCGGCTCTTCAAGGAAACTGTAGCAGCTGTGACACCAAAGGGAAGATTCTGGAGCAGAACAGCTTCTTTTGTTTCAAAAAAAGTGCTTAACACATACGCATAGCTCTGTTCAACCCTCAAAAGCAATGATGATTTAGATGGAAGCTAGTTCTGCTTGCCCCTTGCTGTTCCACCAATTGTACCATAAACCAATAAGATACTGTTGCTGAGTTACTTCACGCCATGTCTTGTAAGTAGTAAATTTGTAAGTAGTAAATTCCTGTAAGAAGTAAATTTGCAGACCAAGATATCAGATACAGCCGAGAAACTGAAGAGGTCTGCAAGCAAGAGATCCAGGAAAATGCTACATGAGTTTTAGGCTCTGTGTTTCAGAGATGGAAACAATGAAGCTTTGAAGGCTGTCCTCATAAGGACCACAAAGCACAGCCCACCATGTACTTTAAAGTTCAGCAAAGCACTTCTAGACCTTACTGACTCATAGAAGCATAGAATCCCAGAACAGCTCAGATTATAAGAGCCCTTGGAAGCTCATCTGGTGCAGCCTTTTGTGCGCAAGAGAACTGTGCTTGTTTTTACTGGTAGAGAGTTAATTTTCTTAATAATAGCTAGTATGAGGCTATGTTTGGATTTGTGCTGCAAACAGTGTTGATAACACATTTTCATTATTCCTGAGCAGTGCTTACACCATTAAGGCCTTTTCTGCTTCTCACTCCATTTGCAAGCTTGCTAGGAGTGCACAAGGAGCTGGGGGGCACACAGCTGGGACCACTGACTCCAACTGACCAAAGGGATATCCCACGCCATATGGCATCATGCTTAGCATGTAAAGCTGGACAAAAAAGAATGAAGGGGGAATGTTTGGATTGATAGCATTTGTCTTCCCATGTCAGCATTGTACATGATGGGGACCTGCTTTCCTGGGTGTGGATAAACTGCCTGACCATGACCGGTGGAGTGGGAGAAGAACTAGAAAAAGGCAAAAAACCTGTGGGCCGAGATAAGAACAGTTTAATAATGTTCAGGAGGCCACAAAGACACTCCAAGGGCTGGAGCAGCTCTGCTCTGGAGATAGGCTGAGAGACCTGGGCTTATAACAGTCTCCCAATACAGAATGGGGGCCTGCAAGAAACTCTACTGCCGGGAACTCTACCACATCCCTGAGGAGGTTGTTCCAGTGAATAACCGTTTTCACTGTAAGCAAAAATATTATTTTTTCTTGTATTAAGATGAACCCCCTCCCTGTGCAACTTGGTACCCACTGCCCTTGTCTTCTCCATGTGGCTTCTTCCAAGAGAAAGCCTCTGTCTTCTTTGTAGCCACTCTTTAAGTACTGCAACACTGTGAGAGCGTCGTCCCTGGGCCTTGTCTTTCCCAGGGAGAAAAGACCTAACCCCTTCAGTGTTTCCTCGTAGGACAGATTCTCCCCTTGACTTGCAGATCAGTCCTATGAAATTCAAACTAGATACAGAGCACTACAAAGATATAGACTGCTTAGGACAACCATGTCCAAGTTAGGGTTAGGATTAGGCTTATCTAATAGCAGATTCCACGATATCCAATTTAAAATCTTCCTTTACTTAATTTTGTTCCATTACTTAGGCACATACCTTGCTAGATCTTTAAAGGAAGGGCTTTTAGTCTTTATCATTTATACATAGATACCACTGCCTGCTCTATAGCTCAGACAATTTATGTATGCTTACTGCTTTTACACCCCAACATTCAGTTTTAGAGTTATTCTGAAGTATTTCATCTTTTACTACTTGTCGCTGAACTTCTGCATTTTAGTTTAGTTTCTCCAAGCTGCACTAATGTGCAGTTTTCTCAGAACCTCTCCACCCATATGTAATTTTTTCCAGGGTTCTCTGTATCAGTCATTACAACCATTCACAAGTATTATCAGCATAGTATTTACCCTTCTGCACTGCTAAGGAATGAGGTAAATAAACTCACAGCTTCATGTGAAATCTAACTGACACCTCATACCAACTCTATTATTTGTCCCTGAGCCATGTTCACCATCTTTTGGCTACTAACAGTCTTAATATGACAGATTTTTTATATTCTCATATTCAGAATTCAGACCTGAGAGTTTCTCTGTAACTGAAGAATCTTACTTTCAGAAGCTACGTTTCTAGACCCCATACTGAATGTTTTCTAGAAACCCAAATGTCACACCAGTTATACTTCTGCCAACTGCTTACTTTGCAAATATATCCAAAAACCAAAATGAGCAAAATTAATATTGCAAGTGTTTATTTACAAATGACAGCTTTTTTGGGAGAGCCAAGATTATACTCTCCATTATTTTCTCTCTTATTTTTCCATTGCTTTACCAAAGAGGAAAAGCTACTGTCAAAAACATACTTTAACATAAGCTGATATTACCGCGATTCTACCCCTTTTTCTTATCTCTGCTATGTGAACTCTTTATAAACATCACAAACAATGCCCTGGGTTCTCATCCTCCCCTTTCCCACCTCCAAAATGTCATCACCAGCACAGTAATTTAATTAGCTTTTGGAGAAGTATCAGCTGAAGCAGCAAATACTCCTAGAGAAACATCTTGCCTATTTTTCTTCAATTCTGCTAACTACTGAACTATTTTTATTATCTTAAGTGTTCTCATCAAATAAACATTAAAACCAGTAATAAACTCAAAAGACGTCAATATGTTTGGTGCATAATATTTCAATATCTCAGATTGAGTGTAAAATGCTAAGGAGACGTAATTTACTTCAATCTTCAAAAGATGCATACAAGGTCTTTGAAAGACTGTGAGAAACAGGAACTATTGTGTAAAGGTGAAAATCCCATTAGCAGTTTAAAGTCTTTAAGAAACAGGACCTAAATGGTTGTACTCATAATTGATTTGCCAGATGAAAAGTGGTGGAAAGCATAGTAAGAATACACAGAGATCAGCGGTACTAAGCAGAATGAGAACTGCATGCGTATAACAACAGGTTGTAAAGTACATGATCATTGTGTAATTTGGAAAGGTACGTAACTCACAATCAGGTATCAACAATAAGAAGGTTATAAAAAAATAGTACTGTTGATGTGTTCTCTAGCATGCACATTTATTACAAAAAATGGATTAATCTGTATTAGCAAATAGTAGAATGGGAATAACATGTCACAGCAAATATAGTTATGCAAAGGTGTGTTAAATGACAAAGTGGCTACCACAGAACCAGAAATCTATGCTGATCAATATAAACAGGCATTCAAGGTTGTCAGTGCTCCTTATTCTAGACCCATGTACATTTAGTTCACTCGCACACACTGGAAAGTTGTGTAAGAAAAAAAAAGCATGGGGAAACATACCTCTGATAAAAATGTCTGGGCTGATTTCTGTGCTCCTACATGGAGCAGATACTCATATACATACAGTGCTAATCTGGAAAATAAATAAAAAGGACAATATTTAGTATTGTGCATTTGTTTGCTCCTCTTCTTCAGAAACAAAGGTGTACTCTATCACTTTCACAAACCACTACATAGTGAACATGTTGAATCTATTACTTATATCAGAATTTTTGAACTAGGCATGTAGGTCAGTGCAAGCAGAGGCATTTAAATAGTAATTAATATTAACCCCCCAATTACTTAATGTCAACATTTTTAATTGTATTTGGACAAGTGCCCAGTGAGCTAACAACTGACCTACTGCTGCTCCGTATTTGCTCACTCCACGGTGTGCTTACTGTAAATACAATACATTCATTACAGCAACACTGATCATTTTTCCAGATGATATTTTTTCACATGTGGAATGTGTCAAGCCGTTAGCACACTTGAACAATAGCATCTGTTTATTCAAAGAACATGCAAACTTTGGGCTGCACCAGTGACAGTAATCCTGTCTATGGCATGCAGTACAACCACATCTCTTGAGATTTTTAGATTAATTCAGACTTGTGCATCTAGGAGCTTGGATCACAACACAGCTACAAAAGACATACCATTCAAAGGAGCTTAAAAAAAAGTTATATTCAGCCTAACCTAGGCACATCTTCAACTAAGTCAAAAGACACAGCATAAGGATCTCGCTACAGAAAGAGGACTCCCTTCCTGAATGATTCCCCACCAGAACTTGAGGTGGGAAGTTGTGTTCAACAGCCAAAGAACAGGGAAGCAATAACAACAGCCAATTTATTTTGATATAGGCTATGTAGGCTAGATTTGAATTAGAAAACTAAAAAAGTAACGATTCCTATTCCTTAGCTGACACCCCAGGGAGGCTCCAGTCTGTCTGTATGTTTCAAGTCTTTTAAAATGAAAACTCATTTTAAAAGAATGATTTAATAATAATGCTTGGGAATTGTCTATGAAGCATTTCTGTTTGTGAAAAGAAGATAAAAAAGTCAGTCTGTGAGTATTCCAAATTTGGTTTTTAAGAAGTAAAATATATTTTCATGCACTCTGTGATACACTGCTATTATTATTTAAAATGTTTTACTATTCCTATTCAAAAATATGTAGTTTAATTAAACCTATTTTCCTGTTACTGTTCAAAACGTTATGCAGTATTAGATGTGATAACTGTCATCATGGCACTGACGGAGTAGCAATTACAGCAGTAACTTATTATGTTTGAGATTTCAAAACCTAGGACAGGCATTCCACAGAAGATCACATGTACATTTCACTGTACATCCAATACACACACTATTTTACTCTCGTCTCTAACTTTGAAAGTAAAAATATGCTTTTTCCCACAGATTGAAAGAAAAAAATTACATTCAAACGTGTGACTGGTTTTAGTTTGAACTTTAAGAAGGGTCTCATTCCCTTTTTAATTCCAGTATTTTATAAAAGAGTTATGAGTTTGCATTGTGCCATATACAAATGTATAGTTCAGAGTGCTAAGCCAAAACCACTTGGTTCTTCTAAAAGAGCACCACACAATCTAGGGCTCAACTGTGAAGCAGCTCGAAGAGGACATAGTGATATGTCTCTCTAAGTAGTACGGAGAGGGGATCACATACAATAGCCTTTCATCCCAAAAGCATAACTGCATCTGTCAAACTAAGTCACATCTTGTTGATTTAATTCTTCCCAGTTCCACTGCCATTCAATTTTTAAGGAATAAATGGTTGTAGACAAAACCTAAGACCTAAGAAAGATGTAAAAGAGAGGAAGGTCTTTTATACAGCAGCCAAGGGATAACAGATATGCTTCAAAGCATTTCATTTGTCTTCCGAGATTCTGGTTTTGGTTCTTACCAAAACATGAAACCTGCAGTCCAGATAAAACCCCACAAAGGAAAGTGGAACAGCTCAAAACCACTGCATTGCAGGTGTACCACCTTCACAGATCTGCTGTCTACTGAAAGCTTTAGCAAATACTGCATCAGCATACCCAAACTGATAGCGCAACTCTTAAACAGGGAGTCAAATTTGGGAGTCTAATCTCAGCACTCCTGATGTCTACCAGCAAACACAGTGCAGGCAGCAGTGCTCCAGCATAAGTCAACATTGCTACCCTGTGATCACCTTTGCTGGTCAAAAAAAAAAATCTACAGTGAAAAAAAGACATTCCCAAAACATTGAACTGTATACATGGAATGTGCTAATTAACCACTTATAACCTCTCCAGTTCTTTAACATGCACTATTACATCTTGGTCTAAATACACCAGCAGTGAAATGAAGTGGTGCAACAAGTGTGTCTATTAAGCATGGGAGGTAAATATGGTGTATTTCAGGAGGAGAATAAGTATTCCAGGTTTTAGGCTTCCAAGTGGATTTCCTTATGGTAAATCAAGAGCTGGACCATGCTGGCAAGGGGGACTGCCTGGCTCCTGTGACAGAAAAGCCAGGACCGCCTTCCACAAACATGTGAAACAGAAGGCACAACACAAAATAACCTGATTGGGTCTTATCAGATTTAGATCACTGGCCCATCCCTGGTTATTATGCTCTCAGGAAGTCTTTACAGAAGTTAACAGCATTATAGCTTCATTCAGAAATAAATACATTTACTGCAGAGATCAAAAGAAAAGATAGTAATGCCTCACTGTGTTAGTTGCAGCAAAAGGATCAATGCAAACTGATGCTCTGAGGAAAGACAACAAAGAAACCCCAAAAAGATGCAACACTGTGTTACAAAAGGAGGATTACCAGATACATGAACGTTAACTACAGCATAAAATAAAAATTAGGGAACAGTCCAAGTGTGTATATTTAACAAAAGAATAAAATGTTTAACATCTCAGCAGAAGACTAAGAGAATAATTGTGAGACGTTCTTCACAACCAAAGGACTTGTGTTTGAAGTGGCATTTTAAAAGACAGTTTTTCCTCGTTAAACTGGCGTGAGAAACCGTGAAAAAGCAGTAAGGAGACATATGTTAAATTTGCACATTTGCATACTTGTTGACATCCCATGAGTAATGTGAGGGAAAAATATTTCCGATCAATTTATGACAACACTGCGGTAATTTTTTGTTAGAAGACATGCCACAGGCCAGAGTTTCCCTACCCTGCCAAGACAACTAGAACATACATTCTTCCATGCCCTAGTGATACATTCATTCTATTAAAAAAAAAAAAAAGAGAGAGAAAAAAAGAAAATAAGAAGGTACTACCTAGTTCTTTTGCTATCCTGGTGAATTTTGCCCCATGTTTCCATTTTAATCAGACACAACATTCATACACCCTGCTATTGCATATAGAACTCCAAAGAGAAGAATCTTTGAAGGCTTCTAGTCAAACATTTATCAGACTATTAGCAGGAAATAACTAGTAATCACTCTAACTGTGCTGTGAATATAACCTTCTTAACACTTTAAGGTGGGAAGATGCAATTAGCTTACTGAGAATTTACAAACAAAGCCCTACAGAACTATCTCCATTGATAAAAAGTAGGCAGTAAACTCACCCAATTCCAAGTCAAAACATCAAAACAATGTCTAAGTTTCCATGAAAGTCAGTGAAAACCTGAAAGCAGGAGGAAGATATTCTACCTTATCTGCTTTTGGTATCTAATTTAGGTGCTCTGAGCCACACTCTTCACAAGGAGTGTGCAAACCTCACTGGCTGTACGTAGGGTATTCAACCAACAGTGCAGACAAACATATGCTATGGAAGAAGGGCTCAAGTTATTATCACAAAGTCATTCAGGAAATAATTTTTCCATAAAACGTAGAACAGTAGTATCTTTGATTCATTACGTAAAAACACCTGTACTGAGAAATTTTGTGTCTCTCAAGCTAAGACTGAACTTTAAGCACAGAGTAAGTTTATCATAGACTTTCATAGAATTATCATAGAATTTCACAGAATTATCATTTTTCATAGACTCATACTGTGATTTGGGTTGGAATGGACTTTAATCGAGGCTTGCTGCACTGATGGTGCACTCAGTCCCACTTTCCATGTTGCCAACAATGATGTTGAACAGGATCAGTCCCAACAACAATCCCTGAGGAACACTTCTCTTCACCTGTCTCTACTTGGACATCCAGCCATTGACCACAAAACTTTGAGTGCAACCATCCAGCCAATTCCTTTATCCACTGAGTGTTCCAAACTTCAAATCTATGCCTCTCCAGTTTAGAGACAAGGATGTTGTGTGGGACAGTGTAAAATGCCTTGCATAAAAGTCCAGGTATATTTCTAAGAAGACAACAAAAGGATAATGGCTACATTTTCCCATAAATTTCAAATGCTGGGCTTAGGAGAGTAAGGAATTGCAAGAACTCAGCTTCTGCTTTCTCTTAAGAGCTGCTCTGTAAACCTGCCAAGAGCAGGCAACTATGACACACAGCTTCATGAGCTGAGGAATAGTGCAATTGCTTTCATTGTTTTATTAGCCACATGCCATAACTAAAAAAGTATGTGCTTTAACTGAGCATACAGCATACACTGAGCATATAACCATTATCCTGCAAGTTATGAAATTGATGCAATGGAGTAAGAGCCTGCAGCCCCTCAGCTCTTGCAGTGCATCAAAGTACAGTTTGGGTACTGTACCTGCCTTCTGCAGCACCCACAGTCAGCTCATCACTGTGACAAGCAACTGTTGCCTCTTTGCCACAAAATCTATGACAGTGAGCAACAAAGGTGTCCTTAGATGCTATCACCTCCTCCTCCACCAGATATTATTGTAAGCATCTGAGGCTGGATGTAAAAAAAAAAATAAAAAGAAAAAAGAGGAGAAAAATTACTTTTTAAAACTATCTCTAATGGGAATGTTCCAGATCTAAGTACCACCAAGATAGATCTAGCATTTTATGATTCTTAATACACCATTTTTTAAAACTGTTTATGTATGGGAAGTTCTGCATATGACATACCATCTATTTAACTTTTGTGGTTTTTTTAAACTGTAATTAGAAAGCACAGTGAAAACTAGTAACTCAATATCAACACTCAATTTTTAGTTTGTGCAAAAAAGAAAATATCTTAGCTGATCTTCCTTGTGTTTCAGGAGACTTGCAGTACTCCAAAATCACTACTCTGACTTATACAGAGAAACAGCTTATTTCCCTTTTTTTTTCCTCCAGAGAGGTATGTAGGCCTAATTCCAAATTCACAAAGTCCTAAGAATCTCACTTATTTAATATCCAAAACGTATATGTCATTCTCTGAAATAACAGAATGTAGCACTGGATCCATATTTAAAATATAAGACAGCAGTAAAAGCTATCTCAAATTTGGAGTTCCCTGAGCAAATTTTCTGGAATCCATCAATCCAGTACTTTAAAAAATGCCCTGAAGCTCTTGATGGTGAGCTGGTTTTGGAAGTTTCAACTTACAACAGCAAACTTTTTTTTTTCTAAAAAAAAAAAAGAAAGCTTTGTATTTTTAACAGTCATATTATCTTTCTCCCCTATTTCATCATACTGACACTTTCCTCTCTCTCTTGCTTTACTTAGATATAAAAATATAATGGCATACAAATACTTTTTTTTTCCAGTTCAAAACATGATCTTTGTTAATGTTAGTGCTCTGTATGCTATTAACAACATGATCAGTTTTCTTAGAAACAGCTGGGTATTAAATGGAACTCAAACACTGTTCTGAGAAACACTGTGTCCTAAAGGAGATATTTGAACCTTTTGTTGGGTTGAGAGCACTTGCCTTTCCTGAGAGCTCCTATAATATCCTTGCGAACACAGGCAGCATAAAAGTGGATGTATTCAACATGATTCATATCCACTTATTTCTATTTCCTCCTCTCTCTGTAGGCAGAAGACATTTTCCTCATATGCATCAAAATATCTGGGGTTTGTACCCAGTGCAATAACAAACAGTGGTCTCAGTGCCTTGTATTAGGCTTATAGTACTTTCTGAATAAGCCAATCCTTCTCATTTATTTCAGTTTTACAGATAGTGGAAGCTTTCTCCTACCAGGATACTGGGCAGGTAGACTCACCACTAGTCTCTCTTTCACTTGACTGCTTGCAAGATGTCCTGAAAATATGCCTTATTAAGTATACTCCTTATATCCCTACTTAATATGTACTCCTTCAACTGTCACAATCAGTTGTACCCTAGTAAGTGCCCTTTTACTCTAACAGCATTAGAAATAACAGCACGGCTTTTTTTCAGTTTACCCATACACTTTCAACACACAAATTCTTTCTGCATCCTAATTTCACATGCTTTTAGTACTTAACCTCCTGTAGAATTCAAGCGCCAGCATAATGATTTCCAACAACACGTTAACTTGTGCACCAGTATAAAACTAAACATCAAATACGTATCTGGTATCCACTGATCTTTTGGAAAAGATCAGAGATACATGCTGTGGTGGTGTCTGCAATCTCTCCCATGAGCACTTAATTGCATGGTTTTACATATTCTCATCTGCTAGGGATCTCCTGGCTCGTGCCAAGATGTCACACTGCAGAGTGTTCCTCACTTTACTTTCATCTGACTCTAGCTGAATAACATATTCATTTTTGTTTCAGGTCTCGGCTTGTAGAAATTACTACAGATCCGAAGTATTGCAAAATCGAAACACTCTTCTGTAGACTCCACGCCAAATGAGATAACCTCCGCTGATTTCCAAACACTTCATCTAAAGGTAGATTTTCTTCATGAACTCTAAGGTTTCAAATAAAAATCTTTGTCCTTTTTGTACCTGTATTTTGCACATTTTCCTCAAAAACGTTTCCAGTAGAATTTCACAGGCTTCCTCATCCATGGTTAAGAAAGAAGTAAGACTTAGGCACCTGGAAGTTTATCTGCATTTTTCCAGCTGTATTTGCTCATGTAACAAAATAATGTATCCTCCTGCAAACACAGGTCTCTTGGTACACTAGAGGTACAACATTATTCCCACAATGTTCCTCTGTGAAAGCTGCTGAACATCTCAAATTTATCAGCAGCTGCAATCCTCAGAAATAAGACTACCTTACTTTCATTTGCTAATGACAGATGCAAATGGGGAGTGGAACATGCTGAAATTAATCCACTTTGTATTTTCAGAGTTCATCAAGCTTCCTAGTGCTCTGTGACACCAATATGCTTAGGTCCCACTTTCACCCCAGCTTAACAGATTGTGTTTCCGTAGCTTTCTCTCCTATCTTCTTCCCTCCACAATACTAGTCACCAGCCTAGAAAGCTAAACCATTTAGATGTACTGTGAAGTCACACTGCAGATGGTTCTTTGCTCTCTGTATGGGTTGAAAGACCTTGTCCTTGTCCCCTGTTTCTGGTGGTCAGGAAGCAGAGGCTTACTCCAGAATAGCCTGACTGATGATGATGATGATGTAAATTTTGTGTCACTGGGGATAAGTCTGCTGTAACAGAGGAAGCAAGACAAGCCCTCTGAGTGCTCTGGTGACTTGCAGAGTCCATAGGCAGTAAAAGCTTTTACCATTTAATTCCAGGGCTGCCCAAGCTGAAGCCAGCCTGCTATTCATGCAGCCTTTGCCCTTTTTGTTTCTTCTCATGGAGGGCAAGCTATGTCACTGAAATAGCCACATTCCTTGCCATACAAACAGAAAACAAGGTTGAGTTCATCCAATCACCTACTAACACTGAGGACAGTGAGAGCAACAGACACTGGAATAATCTCCACAGGGAAGTAGTGTGTTCCCCAACACTGAACACTTAAGATTTGGCTGGACAGGGCACCATTCTGGTCATGCTTTGCCAAGAAAGGTTGGACCAGATGATCCTTGAGGTCCTTTCAACCTGGAATTCTAGCATTCTAGGATTCACTACTCTTTCTTCTTCCCTTCCCAGCTATGGGACTAGAAAATTAACATAGCCAAAAAAAATAAAAAAAGTGAACAGTTTTCTGCTTAATGACTGAAGTGAATCAGCCTGCCAAGGGCTAGAGAAGCCACAAAGGAGCAGGAAGAAGCAGGGGTGCTTATTTGGGCATTCCTGGACTGATAGCAGAGCCTTGCCAGCACCATCAATTCCTCTTGCTGCCTAGAATCTGAAACTTGACATTTTATGAAACCACAATATTCTTGAGTAAACTCTGTATAGTATACACAGTATTCAACTTATAACTATAAAATAAGCTAAACAACAGCTCAATAAAATGTGGCAAAACATATTTTGAAGTGTAAACTGAGAATTTTATAAAAACACATGAATTTGCACCTCTTCCTGATAACATCTCTGATAACCTTGTTTTTTCCTGCTGATTTCAATGGGATACTAATGGGGTTTTACATGCTGCATTTTTTCCCAGTATATAGTTTGCTACATTTAAAGAGTTTAATGCAAAGTATCCTACTCTGGCAGTAAGCAGAGCTAGTTCCATAAAGCTATCCCAAGGAGAGGTATCAGCAGAGAGCAAAGCACAGACACAGTCCTGAGCAAACTTTAAGGGACTTTTGACAAGGGCCTGTAGGGACAGGCTTTAACCTGACAGAGGGCAGATTGAGATGAGATGTTACCTGTGAGGGTGGTGAGGCCCTGGCACAGGGTGCCCAGAGAAGCTGTGGCTGCCCCATCCCTGTCAGTGCTCAAGGCCAGGTTGGACAGGGCTTGAAGCAACCTGGTCTAGTGGAAGGTGCCCCTGCCTGTGGCAGGGCGTTGGAACTGAATGAGCTTTAAGGTCCCTTCTAACCCAAACCAGTCTGGGATTCTACGATTCTGTGACAAAAACATATTCACTCTGATAATCTCTGCCCAGCTAATCTCTGATGGAGTTAGCTTGCTGCTGGAAATTTCATCCTGAATACATACTGGAGAAATTTTCCAAAAAAAGCTAAGGGCTGAATGCTCTTCAGATCTGTCTCACACTTAAAAACAGACAAAAGGATGGACTATACCTGAAAGAAACTAAATCAATCATTTATCATTGACAAGAAAATGATTGGGAAAGGGTATGAAGGTATGAAGGGTATCTCCCATGACCAGAAGAGAATGGTATCTCTCTCATAACAATTTAGTATTGTGCGAAATGTATCTGCAAAAGCTTCCCTCTTTTAAAGAAAACATCAGAAACAGACCTCACGAAAAAGCACACATATACATAAATCTGTCTTAAATGCAAGATTTGCATCAGCAGCTTGTTGCATTAAAACCAAAAATAAACAAAACATAACTGTCTGTTTAAATACAGGAATTAATTTTCATTAGGAATACAATTTTTTTACTCCCAACCTGACTCAAAATGAGATTTTACTCTAAATCTTTAAATCAAGTTACAATACCCTACTTTTATCTTCCAAAAGACCAATGCTCAACTTGGTCAAAACCATATTAATTAGTTTTTTAAATTTCCTTTTACTGGTACGTTACAAGAAGACAGCTTGCCCACACAGCACCAGGCATTCACAGCTCTGGATTTCACTGTCACCTCAAAAAGCCAACCCTGCTTTATCCCTCCATCTGCAGGGCTGTGCTAGAATATTGGAGTCAAGTCCTGGAATTACATTTAGCTTTAAATATATTTATAAATCTATATTAAGTAAATTAAATGTTTAATATGCATTTTAACAAAGGATCATTTCGGTTATGGATTTCAGTGCAGCAGTTAGACAAAACAGTATCTTTAACACTTTCTATTGGTGTGCTTACTGACATATATAATACACACTCTTCATGCCTGTAACCTATTTAATAATAGACATCAATTATTTATTAGCCCTCTTTAAAGAATTTATAAATGTAACCTTAGTATAAAGCACGACTTGACTGGCCTTTACTTCCACAATAAAAGTGTTTCAACTGCTGCATTAAGAAGTCAATCCTACTTGCAATGAACTCAACAGTAATACACATTATGTGTATATAAATACAATCAAAGAGTTTACGATTCATCTCAGAATTCAGTAATGCACAGCGGACTTCCCAAAAATGTATGTGAATTGGTTATAATGCCACTGTAAGTGAAACTAGAATCATGTTTAGGTACAATAAAAGAAGCTTTTTATATCTCTGTCATTCAACCACCAGGTAAATTCATTTTTTCACCTAACTACCCATTTTTGTGAGCACAGGAGGTCCTATCCAGGCAGCCTGAACTGATACCCCATCACCAACAAACTAAAGGCAAACTTTAATACCAAATTCCCAGCAATAGCTCATCCATATGCTAAATCCTCCTGAAAACCCCACACCCCTGTACATGCTGTTTCAGGTAGGCAGCTAAGACGCCCATTTTTACAACTCACATACATCTCCACTGTCCCCACACCGGACTATGACCAGCTTTTGTTTTCCTCCATGTTATTCAAGATGTCTTTCCTTGCTCCTCTGGGTGACTTGCTATTGACATGAATAATCTCCAGAGCTAGCAGCTCAGCACCAGGTTGCTCCCACGTAGATAATGGTGGATGCTGAAAAGCCTGCAGGATCACTCTCCTATTCTGATAAGGTTGGAGAGAATTAGAAGTACTCTTCTAAATGAGATCATCTCAGCTGAGGCTGCCTAGGATCTGTTGCATGCTCAACAGGGAGTGAAAATTTTTAGAAAAGCGTGTATTTTGCCACTCGTTTTAAATATAGATTTTGGAAATAGTACTGTGTGTTAAATGAGTGTCAATCTTCACTTTTAGAGTAGCTGACATTCTATATAGTTTTAGTATCAAAATCAGCTATTAGTTTTAGCATGTATAAGGCTTTCTGTGACTCCTCCTGGCACTGCACTGGCTTGCTTTTACTATAAATGTTGCTCTTCTCACATGAGAACTGCATCGAATTTAAAGCAAATACTTACAGCACAGCAAAATGCAAGAGACGTTCCTAATGGCAAGACACAAGGAGCAACACTTTCCTGAGTTTTCAAGTCTGCTGTTTGCACCTCCCTTCCCTGGGATTTTCCTCCAACTCAGTGAGTAAAAAACCCCAGCTTTCTAACAGTGCTTAAACTCATGTCATCTTTTTGATTAAACTCAGCATTTTCCTAAAAGACAACCTCTCCAAACACCTCTAGGTGATCAAATACAATCTAAGCAAATTGATGGAACATCAAACCCAAGTATCAGTGGCACTACAGACACCACTTGTGTTGCCCACCTTTGAATGCATGTTCTGTGGGAGAACAACAACCAACTGTGAGTAAGAGCACATTAAAACACCAAACAACCCAGATATGAGGAAGAACACAGGATGGCCTCTTAACTCCTTGTTCCCAGCAGTCTGGATTCATTCAGGAAAGAGGCACTGCACCAGGGGAAAATCAAATACAAAAACAAAGGCTCACAGTGTAAAATTAATTCATGCAGCTCAAAATTATTCATCTATTTTAAGTCAATGAGGAACTATAAATCAAAGCTGCTCTTTGTACATTTGAAAAATGCCTGTCTTATATAATAAAGTGTTCTTTTCAGACCTAGATTATGTCTGCTATGTGCCATCTCAACGCAAAAGCACAAACAGAAAAAAAATAGTTCTTGCCCATATGAAGTTCACAGGGAAGTTGACAAAGGAACTGCTACATAATTTGAATAAAAGAGACAAGAAGTCTGAAGTTCATAATAAAAGAGACAAGAAGTCTGAAGTTCATAATAAGAGACTAACTACTGCTTTGTAGGATATGTGAGGAAAAAGAAAAACAGCGCAAACATGAGTCATTACCCATGTACCAGGTAAAGGAAAATGTAAGGAAAGTATTGACACTCAGAAAATAACACAGGATGACACACATCTGTATGGCATCTGAGATCCTTGGGCCAAGACAACCTAAGCCAGATGCTGTAGGTACTGGGTGGGAGTTTGAAGACCAGTTATCATGGTTACAGCAGCAGGAAGAAGACAGCCATAACACGACAACAATGCTGTGGTGCAAGGAACTTCATCAACCCCTGCCAATGTCTTGTCTCCTTCTACAGAGGCAAATCCAGCAGATGTAGGTATGCAGAGCACACTGGTGTATACACAATCATACCTTTATAGGTGATGTAATCTTTCTATTGCATGGTCAACAAGCCAGCTCCCCGTGGAATTTGGAGGCATTACAGAGGTCTTCAGCGCCCTTCAGGGTAATGAATACAACTTCACAGCACTCATTTATGCAGCAGTCTAGACCTTTGAAGAGCAGTTGCTGGAGATATGCAGTACTGATTAGCTTTGAAAATGTCCTTATGACAGTCATGTATCAGGAAAAAGATGCATATATGGGAATAATAACTAACAAGCAAACCTAAGATAAAGATCTGTCAAGTCCAGCATGAAACTCAAGAGTTAACTTCAGTAAGAGCAGCATAGTTAAAAGCTGCTTGTTATTTTGTAATGTGTTCCCTTTGCAGTGATTGTGACCTAAATAATGTCCTTGCTTTTTAGAAGATGTCTATGTTAGAGTTCCTCATTGCTCTGACTCTCCAAAAGAGCTCAAGCCTTGCTGTGAACATCACAGTAAAAGGTAGAAAGGGACTGCAACCTAAACTCCAGGGCCCCAAAGGAAGTAATAGAGGGCCAACACCTAAAACGATGTGCCCTTGAAAACAGTGTTCAGGGACAACATGAGGCAGGTAAGTCTTTAACTGCATCAATCGAGATACTGCAACAGATGGAGAGATGCACTTGGGAACACATTTATCTGTACAGCCTTTTCTGTCAGATTGTGCAGTCTCTCTTCATCCCTAGAAATGTGGAAACAGGGGAAAAAGGGAATAGCTGGAAATTCACATGTTTTCCTAGAATGAAAGTAAAAAACGTCTGTGTCCCTGTGGAGCCTATATTTGTAAAATATTTTTAATGGGACTCCTGCAATTTCCCTAACTCACCCTGCAATAGCCACAGAACAGAAAGATAAGTCTTAATAAAAGATTTTTTTTTTCCAAAGTAGCTTGTTACTGGCATCAGCTATTGGATTGGACTAAAACCCCATGGGAGTTCTGGGACTTGATGGTGAGTAAAGTCTGACTGGGCCCCTTTCACCTTCTATTTATGAGCGTTCTATTACCCAGACCTCCCTACAATCACAAAAAAAAAA
>NDXB01007184.1:0-11291 GCA_002631895.1 Agapornis roseicollis | reverse complement strand
GTTAGGGTTGGATCTGAGGAGACTGAATGGGAACAGGTTAGGGTTGGATCTGAGGAGACTGAAATGGGAACGGGTTAATGTTGGATCTTAGGAGACTGAATGGGAACGGGTTAGGGTTGGATCTTAGGAGACTGGGGTGAGAAGGGCTGGGAGGACAATTGGTGGGGAACTGGGGGTACAGGGGTGGCCAGTGCTGGGGTACAGCAGTGGCCAGGGCAAGCAGGTGGTGCAGGAAGGCACTGTAGGATCCGGGCTGGGGCTGCACGGGGGCTGGGGCCAGGCCTGGGCGATCCCCTCCAGCCGTGCAAGTCCTTTGCATTGATCTGGAGTTGAAGCTGGGTGTGACAAGGAGCTGCCACGTTACAGCAGGTGCCCACCCACAGCCCCAGTCTGGGCACAGAGGGGAGTGAGCAGTGACATGGACCTCCTCGATGTGGGTTTCTGGCTAGTTTTGTGTCTTGGATACTGTTGGAGGTTGGGGCAAGCTGGCCCAGTCCGTCTCTTCCCCCCTTCCCTTTGCACATGGTCCACTCTGTCAGCATGGATCGGGCTGGGGGAGCCACTGCTTTGTGGCTTTGTTGTGCTGGAAAGTGGGATAATGTTAATACAGGGCTGCAGGATTCATCCCAGCACGCAAAGACGTGAAATTCCTTTGGCAAANAGTCCGTCTCTTCCCCCCTTCCCTTTGCACATGGTCCACTCTGTCAGCATGGATCGGGCTGGGGGAGCCACTGCTTTGTGGCTTTGTTGTGCTGGAAAGTGGGATAATGTTAATACAGGCAGGTTGGACACAGGGGAGCACGCAAAGACGTGAAATTCCTTTGGCAAATGTGCTTAATAAATGAAAGTTCCAGCCTTTGTGCATCACCCTCCTCATCCTTTCTGTTTGGTGGTCCTGAGCCCCCCGGCATGAAGATAGGACTGCATGTGAAGGCCCAAATGAACACTCAGTGGGTGTGTTGGATGCCAAGGCTGTGATCCCTGTGTGCACAGGATGAGGATGAGGTCCCCTCATCTTCCTCAAGTGCAAATCCAACTGTAAAGGGCTTTCCCCAAAGACTGCTGGCATCAACCCATGCTCATCCCCTTCGAGGGGGCGAGCAGCCATCTGTGAGGACTCATACTGTTAATACTGTGTTCAAACAAACCATCTGACCATATCTAAATGATCTTCTATGCTGGCTTGTAGCATTACGCAGTGGATAACAGCTTCTAACTGCTTTGCTTCCTTGGCATGCAGTGCAGAATGCCGCGCACCCCAGAGACTTCCCCATAGGAAAACAGCTTCAAAACTGCTCATGACTGTTCATCCTCCCAATAAACATATGGAGGGAAAACTCTGGCAAAGATATTCCTCTTTTATATACACCCTCGTTTATATGCATTCCTCCTTTATATGCATACCTTCTGTACCCCTGAGCTGGTGCCTGCATGTGGTTTATACCTGGCTCCTCCAGTCTATCAGAGATTTGGGAGATGGAAAATCCTAGAATCCCAGCCTGGTTTGGGTTGGAAGGGACCTTAAAGCTCCTCCATCTCCAGCCCCTGCCATGGGCAGGGACCCCTTCCATAGAGCAGCTTGCTCCAAGCCCCTGTGTCCAACCTGGCCTTGAGCACTGCCAGGGATGGGGCAGCCACAGCTTCTCTGGGCCATCACCCTGTGCCAGCGCCTCAGCACCCTCCCAGGGAACAGCTTCTGCCTCAGAGCTCAGCTCAGGCTCCCCTCTTTGGGCAGGTTCAAGCCATTGCCCTTGGCCTGGCCCTACAGGCCCTTGGCCCAAGCCCCTTTCTCTCCAGGTTCCCTGCAGCCCCTTTAGGCCCTGGAGCTGCTCTCAGGTCTCCCCTTCAGGAGCCTTCTCTCCCCCAGGCTGCCCCAGCCCAGCTCTCTCAGCCTGGCTCCAGAGCAGAGCTGCTCCAGCCCTCGCAGCAGCTCCATGGCCTCCTCTTCCCTCACTCCAACAGCTCCACGTCCCTCTGGTGCTGCTCCCCCAGGGCTGGATCACGGCTGCAGGGGGGCTCTCCCCAGAGCACAGCAGAGGGGCAGGAGCCCCTCCCTGAGCTGCTCAGGCTCTGGGGTGCCCCCATTACACGGGGGGGTCCCGGCTGTGACCAAACGCGGCTCCTTTCCCGCCGCAGCTCGTGCCGGAGCCCCCCTTTCCCGGTATCCACTCCCGGAAGGAATAAAATGAACTCAAAGGAGACAAAAAAGGACGCGCAAGAACGTGCCCCCACAACACAGCCCCGGGGGCGGGGCGTGAGCGTGACCACGCCCCCCTCACAGGCGAAGCTCCGCCCCTCAGCTGGCTCCGCCCCGGAAGCCCGCGCACGGGGGGGGGGCGTGGCTCGGCGGGAGGCGGTGGCGGGCGGCGGCGGCCGGGCCGGGCCATGGGGAAGGAGCAGGAGCTGCTGGAGGCCGCTCGCACCGGGAACCTGCCCGCCGTGGAGAAGCTGTTATCGGGGAAACGCCTCAGCTCCGGCTTCGGTGGCTCCGCGGGGGGAGGCGGAGGAGGAGGTGGAGGCGGCTCCGGGGGGGGAGGCGGCGGTGGAGGCAGCGGGAGCGGCGGTGTGGGGCACCCGCTGTCCAGTCTGCTCAGGTGAGGCGCGGCCTGAGGGAAGGGGTGAGGTGGAGGTGGGGGTTATGAGGAGGGGGCTGCGGGCCTGTGGGTAGAGGGGACGCTGTACGAGCTGGAGGGGATATATGGGGCCGTACAGGGCTTGCGGGGCTATGGGTGAGGCAGGAGTCTGTGGGGTTTTGGGGTGTCCTAGGACTGTGGGGCAGGTTTGGAGTGTGGAGCTACGGGGTGGTGTTGATAGGGGCTGGAGGAGGCAAGAGGTTGAGGGTCCACTGGGGTTTAGGGTTAGAAGATGTGAGTTGGGGGGTGTGGGACAAGGGGTTGCAGGGCTGAGGGGATTGGGGCAGGGGTTGTAGGGAAGGGAGGCAGCTGTAGGGGTTTGGGTGTGCTCTTGGTGTGGAGGCCCGGGGTGAGAGGCTGTGGGGCAGGGGGTGTTGGAGGTCTCTGGGGCTCAGCGGTGAGTGTTGGAGCCCCAGGGGACACAGATGTGGGCTGCAGCATTGCAGGGATAGAGGGACAGAGGAGACCAGTCCCCGGGGCGCCTGGGCCAGCGTGGGTCGGAGAAGGGGTGAGTTGCATGGGAATTGAGGGCTAAGGGGATGGGATGCAATAGTGCTGTGGGCTGTGATGGATGTGGATGTTCCCTGTGCAAACAGGGAACGTGAGGACAGGCTGGGGTAGCCCTGAGGTTTTGCTGCTACCTCTGAGACCAGGAGTGTGAGGAGGTTCTGCTGAAGAGGGGTGGTGGTGGAGCCTGTCAGGCTCGCATGCCCTGAGGTGAGGAGTAGCAGTGACTGGTGGGCTGGGAGAGGACAGGAGGCTCTTTGGAGGGGGCATTTCCAGGGCTGGGTTTTGCTCAGGTGTGCCGTGTCCCTTGGGGATCGGTGCTGCAGGGCTGTGGATGCTGCTGGTTACCATTTGTAGCTGCAGACTGGTGTGACTGGGAAACGTGGTGCGTGTGGAGGAGGACCCTGGGTTAGGCTGCTGACTGAAGCCAGGGCATGTGTATGTTCCCATGGTGAGGAGAGCTGCTGGATGGATTTAATGGAGCAGATGTGCAGCTGGGTGCTGGACAAGGCATCCTGTCTGCTCTTGTCCTTCCTCAGTGTAACATTCATGGCTTGCAGAGCTTCTCTGTTGTGCGGGTAAGGCTGGGGCTCAGCACCCTGCACTGGGCACTCTGCCGGGGCTGCACTGGTAGATGGAGGGTACAGTCGTTTACTTTAGTATTTAAAGTACTGTGCTGTGTAATTTGCTCTGTTTTGAAGCTCTGAGACCTTTGTTAGTTTTCTTCTCCTCCCCTTTTTCTCCAGCATCTCCCAGTGAAACTCCTTGCTGGTGCATTTCTTGACTTGCAGCTTTTTGCCATTTCAGCTGCTGTGCTGGAAATGCTGCTGTTCCTGTTCCCTGAGCAACTGGTTTATACTGGGAAGGAGACTGGAGTCCAGTGCTGAGTGACACGGTCCCTGTAGGACCTGGCTGTTTGGAGGGATATGCCTTGCCCATTTGTGGCCAGATTTGATCCATTTTGTCTTTCACATAACCTTACCGGTTCTCTGCTGTTGCTGACTCTGAGAACTTGTTCTTCCCCAGTGCACACGATGCTCCTCCAGAATGTAACCTGAGGTTGAGCTTTATTCTCTTTTAATACATGAAATGCCCTGGGCCCTTGTTTTGAGGGAGAAATTGCTCTGACCACTTCAGGCGCGTCTGCGTTAGAAGGTGGATGTACTTGCAGGGTGTTCAGATTAAAGTGGAGAGGGTCAGTGGAGTTAAATACACACCGGGAGTGTTATCAGCCTCTTGTTCTAACAGCTCCGCCGCACTACCCGACAATGCGTGGGGATGACACAGCGACCCCTTTTCCCTGGTAAGAGAAGTGCTTGTGATTCCAGCTGGTCTGGGGAGTGGGGCAGGCTTGGTCTGAGCAGTTAACACGGGTTTCCACGTGTAAATGTGGTTTGGCGTTTGAAGGATGGTGAATCCCACTGCTGCCGTTCATTGCTTCTGTGTTCATTAACTGTCTGAAATGGCTGTCGGTGAGACCCTTCTCCCACCAAATGTTCCAAAACTTCCCAATCCCTGAACTGCTTTTTTTTTCCCTGCTGCTGAGTAATGCCAGGCTTTTTGCATGCTCATGATGGTGGTTTTTGTTTTGGAGGCATGTTGCTGTTCCCAGCATGTTGGCAGTCAGTGCAGCACATCCTTAACTTGCTGTGTGAAATCTGCTGCAGCCTCCCTGGATTTACATGTGCATGGATGTTCATCCCAAGTGTGATTACAATCCCATGTGAGTTGTGAACTCTCTACCCTGTTTGTAGAGCAGTGGCTATAGGACTGCTCGATCTCAGTGTGCCAGATGCCAGGCAGTGGCCCTGAGGATAGTCTGTGGTCACCTCTGGCAAACTGGTAGTGGTGGGAGAGCCCAAGGGGCTGTGGTTACAGCACTGGGAAATAGGAGGTTGCTGGGGATTGTTCCAAGGCTTGGGTGCTGTGGCGAATGCTGCATGTGAGATATCCAGAGTGGACTTTCAATGATTTGGAGGCATTATGATTGCTTCCAGTGTTCTGTCAGCTTCTTGGGCTTTTACTTTGCCATAGCTGACTCCACCTGAGAGGGTTTCTGCTTGTTCTATAATGATGAGGCTTTTGTGAGAAGCAGCTGCTAAATGGAGCTGCGAAGCGATTGTTTGGAGAGCAGCTGGGACACACTGGGCAGGTTCAACACTGTTTTCTGTAGTGTGGGCTCATCCAAGTGACTGCTCAGTGTCCTGTGTGGCTGTGATGTGGCTCTGAGCTTATAGCAGCAAACACACTCCTTTGTGTCACAGACCCCCAGACTGGGTTGGGTTAGAAGGGACCTTAAAGCTCCTCCAGCTCCAACCCCTGCTCCCACGGGCAGGGACCCCTTCCATAGAGCAGCTTGCTCCAAGCCCCTGTGTCCAACCTGGCCTTGAGCACTGCCAGGGATGGGGTAGCCACAGCTTCTCTGGGCCATCACCCTGTGCCAGTGCCTCAGCACCCTCCCAGGGAACAGCTTCTGCCTTAGATCCAACCTGAGCTGCCCCTGTTTCAGTCTGAACCCATCTCCCCTTGTCCTGTCAGTGCAGTCCCTTATGAAGCGTTCCTCTCCAACATCCTTGGAGCTCCCTTAGTACAACAGCAAACCGTTGGATTTTGAGGACTGAGCTGCCAGTAAAGCCAGACTGAGTTTCAAAGTGGCCTAAGTGTACCTGAGGATAAATCTGGGCCTTTGTCTCCTGCTGTGTGTTATTCTGTCTCTGCTGTGGTGTTTTTTCCCTCTGCAAAGTGTGAGATGAACTCCTGCCCCTGATGCCAATCCTGGTAACCGGCTGCTTTGCTCATCTCTGAAGGTGCGCGATTCCTCTGCAATACCTTTGCCCTGGGTCCCGGGGGCAGGGAGGATGTGGCAGTAAGTTCACCACAGTAGAATGAGATCTAATTATTGCTAACTTTGCCTTTCTGTCCCCCTTTCCCTGTTTCCAAACCCTTGAAGTCATTTGTAATGTGACATTTGCTGCCTGACACTTCATGGAGAGTTAAAGATTGGCAAATTAAAGGGACTTGGTGTTTAGGAGGAGGGTGGACTCTGCTTGGTGTCCACCCCACCATCCTGGGAGCATGGCATCCAAAGGTGAGCAACAGGTCCATCAAAACTTTAAAGTTGAAGGGTTTTCTCTTATTCTCGCATCTTGGTTTATTTTCCTGATGATGATTAGATGCATCTTCTAAATTAAAACTAGTAAATATGGCCTGGACCTGTGCCCAGAGAAAGCCACAGTGCAATGCAGTGGAAGGAGATGATGGGGAAGGCCAAGGTGCTTCACTTTGCGACTGTTTGTCAAGGCTCTGCAGTGCAGGAAAGCTGCTTGAACAATAGATGTCATCAGTGCTGGTGGGTTAAGAAATCACAAAATAGCTGTCTGGAGCAGGGATTTAGTTCTTTGTGTGTCTGATAAAGCTGTATCTGCAGGTTACAAAGCTTTCTCACTGGGACTCCCAAGTACTTAGGAAAGGGGTTGGCTGCTTTTCTCCTTGCTCAGAAGTGAGTCCTGCTGCAGATTTCTGGTCAAAATGGCCTTGTGTCCTTTGGAACAGCCAAACACTGTTTCTTAGTTGGGCTCCTGTAAAAAGCATCTCTGAATCCCATGTAATTGCTATGCAAACCCACAGTTGGCCTGCATGACAAGAAGGTGGCCACAGTTGATAGAAAAAAGGCAGGTTACTTGAATTTTGGGGATGGGAAACTAACAATGCCAGAACAAGGGGACTTTTCTACTTAAGGGTTTCTTACCCCTTGGTTGTGATGGAGAACCCTGTCCTCAGCTTTGTATGCTTTGTATTTTCCCTTCCTCAAACAGCTTCTGTCAGCCTTCTTTCTGCATGGTCATTTTTATTCCTGGTCCTGTATCTAATAGTATCCCCTCATAAGGTTGCTGCTAAGGTGACCTCCCCAGCTAAAGCTCATTCCAAAACCAGGGACATGAATGCTTGGGCCAGCAGAACTCCATTGTTCCTTTCTCCATCTGGTTTTGGGTCTCTGGTGTTGGCGTGATATTTAGTTCCTTTTTAGTCTCACTGTTTGGATTACCTGTTCTCACAAGAGCATCTCCCCTTCTGAGGGGCAGAGCCCAGCCTTTTCTCTGCAGGTCTGCAGCGTTTCAGAAGTCTCAAACCCACAATTTTGGATTAGATACAAAGGCATTTCCTGGAAGAAACATGCGTGTTTGTGGGCATTGTGTGGGAATACCTACTGTTAGCATAGACGCATGGAATGGGTTGGGATGGAAAGAACCTTAAAGCTCCTTTCAGCTCCAACCCCTGCCATGGGCAGGGACCCCTTCCATAGAGCAGCTTGCTCCAAGCCCCTGTGTCCAACCTGGCCTTGAGCACTGCCAGGGATGGGGCAGCCACAGCTTCTCTGGGCCATCACCCTGGGCCAGCGCCTCAGCACCCTCACAGGAAACAGCTTCTGCCTTAGATCCAACCTGAACTCCCCGTTTCAGTCTGCACCCATCACCCCTTGTCCTGTCCCTGCAGTCCCTGATGCAGAGCCCCTCTCCAGCACCCTTGGAGCCCCCTTCAGACACTGGAAGCTGCTCTGAGGTCTCCATGCAGCTTCTCTTCTCCAGGCTGAACAGCCCCAATGCTCTCAGCCTGGCTGCGTGTGGGAGGTGCTGCAGCCCCTGAGCATCCTCATGGCCTCCTCTGGGAATGTGCTCCAACAGCTCCATGTCCTTATCCCTGGTCAGTGTTTGTGCTGACTGAAGCCCTGCTCTGAGCTGGCACATGAAACATTTTGTACCTTTTTTTCTTTTCCAAAGAGAGCAGATGCCAGTCTACAAAGTCATAGAAGCTGCCTTCAGCAGTAAAGTCGATGGAATGTGTTGTTTTATCACATAAACTTAACTGTCCCCCGTGTTTAGTATAATTTCAGTGTGAACTTTGTCAGGGTCTGAGGCTTTCATAGAATCATAGAATAGTTGAGGTTGGAAAGGACCTTAAGGTCATCCAGTTCCAACCCCCCTGCCATGGGCAGGGGCACCTCACACTAAACCATGGCACCCAAGGCTTGGTCCAACCTGGCCTTGAAGTACTTCCTGCTTAGATCCCTGAGCTGAGCCCTGTGGGTGTGAGACGTGCACAAGCTCCACAGGCAATCACCAGGCTCTGCAGGTAAGCAGGAAGCAAGTTGTGATAAACCAAACGAAAAGGAAATGCAAGGACAAAGACAAAGGCTCTCCCTGGTTGGTGAATGTGCCCCTGTGTAAGGCTACAGATATTAGGCAGGAGAATAAAGCTCATGTGAATGAGAGAATGCTAACAGCAGGTTGTGGTATCGGGAGGGACATGGGGAGGACAAGAAGCAGTAGAGGAGAGGGAGACCAATTTCTGGTGAAGCCAAGGCAGATGGTGGGGCTTACAAAGAGGTGGTGGTTTGCCAGGCTTTGGGGCAGGTTTGGCTTCCTGCTGCCATCCAGAATGTGATCCATTCAGGGCCTGGGAATCTGTGGAAAGCCGGATCCAGGAGCCTGATGCAGATCTCTGCTCCTTGAGCATACTCTGACTGCCCCATTTGCAGAGCAGCTCTCATAGAGCATGGGCAAAAGTGGCTTTTGGACATCGGTGAGCTTCTGGAGATAAAACCACCTTAATGTAACTACAGCTTAATGCTTGTTAGGAATGCTTTGTGAATCCATGAGGTTTGGTAGGGTTTTGGGGGTACTTCTGCACAGAGGATGCAGAATTAGGATTTCTTTTTATTTATTCTTTTTTACTGCTTCACTGAAGTTAAAGAGGGGAAGCAGCAAACCAATCCGTGGCCTGAAACATCAAGCTACGTTCAGTAGGTCTTGCCAGGAGCGGTAAGGGATGAATTGCATTAAAGCCAAATCTGCAGAGAAAGCTTTTTATGCTCATCTCTTGATGCGAGAAGACTGGATCTTTGTTGGCGAGAGGGGAAACTGAGGCTGCCGCTGAGCCCCAGCTTGTGTGCACCATCTTGTGTAAGTTAGCAAGGAGAAACTGCTGTGGGGTCTTGTACTTTTGTATACATCTCTTGTGGGAAGGGATTTGGTTGCTGCTTCACACAAGCCACAGCAAGCGGCCTGCTCAATCTGCAGCAGTTGCTGCTGGTGACTCTTCGGTTTGGTTTAGGAAACATGGTGTAATGGCTGAGCACTTCGAGGAGCTCTAAATACACTTAGGAGACAGGGCAGTTATTTCTGTTTTCAGAAGAGGTGGGGATCCACACTTGGCCTTGTGTGACCAGAGGTGTAGAGGAATGCTGTGCTAGTGCTGCATGTTGTGCTGGTGATCTGAGGTCTGGCTGCAACCTCTCTGCCGCCGGTGTTCCCGTTTGGGAGGGAGGTCCCACTCCGATGGTGCAGCCAGCTGGGGAGGAGAGGAGCTGCTCTTTAGGTAGTGAGGAGAAGGCTGTTTGTGTGCCTGTCCACTCGCAGGCGTGTTGTTATCACACTGTGATTAAGAGCTAGCCCTGCACTGTTTGGCTGAGACAGGGAACAGCGGCTCCGAGGTCTGAGCTTACAGACAGTGTAAAGGTACAAGCAGAATATTGCCCTGTATTGCCCCCATAGAAAGGAGGTGCTCCTGGTTCCACGTAAACCAGGGCTGTGTTGGACATCACGGCTGGGCCTTTCACTGCTCTTGGGGCTGTGATTAATAATCTCACCCACTTTTAAACTGCCTTCTATTCCACACCCTGCTTGCAAACAGCAAAGCAGGACAGATCTCTCTGTAATTAGGTGCTGAACTCTGGGATGGGTGAGAGTATCAGTGCCACGGGCGTTAGGTGTGCACCAGCTCTCTTCTGTGAATTGTTTTCTAAGCACTTTTTAAATCCTTCAGGAAGGCTGCAATTATTGGCAGGGACTCTGAAATGTTTCGGATCTCTGGGATCTTCTAATTCAGCTTTGGAATGTTTTATTTGCTTGCTTTGGTTGGCCAAGTTCTGTGGCTGGGGTGGACTGGGGTTTCTTTGCCATAAGCTTGCCGTGGGACCTCAGACAAGTTGCATTATCCGTGCCCTGCTTTGCTCTCCTCTTTTCCTCTTTAGAATGGACTTGTTTTTTTAGGTAGCACCCAGGGCTTGCTTGGAGTGCCCCGGAAAATTGTTGTGTAGGTGGTTTTCCTGTCTGGGAAACTCCCCTGGGAGAGTTCTGTCCTGCTTCCTTCCAGACAGGCTGAGGTTTCCATGCTGTGCCTGCTGGATTGCTTGGCAGTGGACAGGAGGGGCAGTGGTGCTTTGGAGGGTGTGAGGAGCTGAATTCAATGGGTGAGGAGGTGGGGGCAGGTGTGAACCAGTTGAGGTGTCGCAGCCTTCAAGCAAAGCGCTTTGAGCACCGCAGGTTGGATAGAAATCTCTGCTAATGCTGAGTGCCAGTGTCTGAGCTGTGTGGGCAGTGCCATTGGCACTATAATATAGGTGGCTGCCCAGGCTGGGTTGGATCCTTCTGGATGCTGGCTTCCCATCAGCCTTTACCCCCATGCCAAGTCCTCTGGGGTCCTGGGACTTGCTTTCCTGGGAGCATCAATGTGTTTGTGTCAGATGGAAAGTGAGAACACATTAGCTTAATTCTTGCTTTGCTTTGAGAGTTTCCCAGCAGAGTGTTTTGAAGTGCCAAACAGGTTTGGGTTATATCCATATGCTCCTATTTGAAACACTCCAAGGGGGAGTTACTGTGGTCAGAGATGGGATGGTAGGAGTGGTAGGTGAGTAAGGATGTTAGATAGGTCAGCTTATGTTGAGGATGTCAGAACCACGCCAGGCAGTGCCTGGTGATGGATTCAGGATTTAAATAGCTGCAGTATCCCCATGGAACAGGAACAGGGTGAGGAGGCAGTGCTCCTGGGCTGCTTTTCCAATTGCTAGGTTACACTCCTTCCCAGGAGCATCATTTTGCAGCTCTTAGCATTCACAAGACACACAAGGTTTGTGCTCTGCCCCATCATGGCAGGAACAGTAAATTGCACCCATGACATGCAGTTCGCTTCCTTTCCACACCTCAAACAAGACTAGCTTCCGAGCTGGTTGGAGGAGCCCAAATAGATCTGGGAAGCCTGAGGACTGAGGAGGTGGTTTGTGTTTGGGGTGCCTGCAGGGGCAGTTTGAGCTCTGCACTGATGCTTTGGTTAAAATGCTGGGGGCAGGCTTGAAATCTGCATCTTAAAGACTTT
>NDXB01007183.1:0-52982 GCA_002631895.1 Agapornis roseicollis | reverse complement strand
AAAAAAAAAAAAAAAATCCTGAAAGTTAAAAATGAAAAAAAAATTTACACAAAAACTTTGTATTGTTGATATATTTTTAGTATGCAAATCTCAAAAAAAAAAAAAAAGTACTATAAGAAAGAGAGCTTTTGTGTAGCAAATCCAACTACAGCCCCTGTTGTTAACATATTTGCTGAGTAGTTGTATACAAAATAAAATAGACAGGACACCCCTTACCCCATAAACTCCAATATCCAAAGTATCTGCTTGTTTATAATCACAATGCTTGGAGGAAAAAATGTTGCAGAAGGAGAGAGGAGAAAATGAATTTTTTCTGAGTATTTTTCTCCTGTGTGTGTATCTCATTTGAATGATGGTGTATTGTGGTTTGTAGCAGAGGATTTTGTGCCTGGAATAATGAATTTTCTCATAGCATAAAATACCTGTGCTCACCTTCAGCATCCATGGAGAAGAAGATGTCAAACACTGTAGTGACGCACTGCAGCAGGAAAGATATTCATATTACTAATTTCAATTGATGCAAAGGCCTGCTAGCATCATCTGTGACACTGCTGTAGAGCTCCTGAGGTTTTGGTGTCAGTGGTGACAACTTTTACTAAATTCAAAAGTAAATACTATGAATAAATTCCAGATTTAAATATTCCAGGAAATTCTCTCTACTTTAGATAAAGAAAGCTGATATTTAAGTAGACAAGATGTTTTCTTCCTAAGATCTTTGCATACAGTACACAAACAGCTTACCACAGGCTAAGCTGAGAGTGAGCAAACAGGATGCTGTTGGCTGCTCTTGGTAGCCACCCACGGGGATGCTGTTACTCCAGGGTAGATGTACACCAGTGTCTCTCTCCCCACTCATGGAAAAAGTTGCTCCACATACACCATGGACAAGAGCATACTCCTAGTCTGTAATCAAGAAACAGCTGATGTGATCTATCTGCATACCCAAAATTACTTCACAAGAACTTCACACTGGAACCATATTCCAGGCAGAGATTTACCCTGGCACCACAGGGGATTTAATTTTTCCTTTTGTTCCCTATCTACTGCCTCTTCCACCTACCCTCTCCCTCATCAGTGTGCTGGTGTTTCCAGTATAAGACTGTATCTTCTTTCTAATTCCCCAGCTTCAGACATGCATGGAAAGTGAGGACAGTACTAGTGACATACAAAGCCTATGCAGTTACTGGGGAGGAAAAGGTGGAAAATGAAGGTACTGACACTTCTTTCTGCCTGAAGGTGTGTGCTAGCAGACTTTCCCCTCACATGAACCATAATGAAATGACACCCCTCAAAACAAGGTATGCTTGCATCAACTCATGTGCCTTCACAATATATCCACAGAGTTATGGTATTCACAGTGTGTCTATAGGTATCTAATAATACAGAGTACAGATTTTAAAAAGCAGAGATTAAGATAAATCACTTAGAGCAGCCCTCACATTGCAGGGCTGTTCCTTACAGTTTGGAGCTGAAAAGCACCGAATTATTGGCTTTGCACATGTTCTTGGCATATTGTTCTACTTTCACAAGCAGGAAATATTTTTCAAATCTTCATCTAAATGTGCTCAGGCTGCTGTTCCCACTGCTACGTAACAAATCTTTGGAAACAAGTGCTCTGCAACAACCGCTTTACAGATTTCCCCCTCCAATTTGCAGGCCTGGATTATATAAAAGATCCTGCCTTAGAAGTGTGCCAGAACTGCAGAGGCATTACTGTTATGATCAGTTCTGAGACTGGCTGCTCATGCAGATGGGCACAGCAGTTTGAGAGTAGTTTGACTTGGGTATAGCCAGTAGGATGTTAAAGGAACAGAGGCTGAAAGCCTAACTGAGTGCATGGGTAAATGGTGATGCTCACAGCTAATGTGGTTAAGAGTTGATGTTATTCGCAGCCACTTTGCTTGTTTCATTCTAATTTAAATTGGTCAAAGGCGACACGGATATGTTCAAAGCTAGAGATGCACTGAAGGAATGCCCTTAGGAAGGAGGGGATCCTGTTCCAAATCTGGCAGTGATACTTTTCTAGAGCAAAAAAGAATAGTAGGCTGAGAAAAATGGAAAAAAAAATTTCTTTACAACTTTTGCCTTTTAGAAAGCAGTACTTGTCTATTCTTTATGCACTTCGGTTTGATGTCTATTTGATTTTTTAAAATGCTTTTGAGTATGAAAGTAGGCTTTTGGAGGGTTGATATTAAGGATTCCCTGCCTAGTCTCACATTTCAATGGTTGTTAACGTCAAGAGAATGACCTTCAAAGTTTCATTAATGGCTGTTCTTCAACAAGCTAGAATGAAAATGCAGGTAAAATTTTGCTTGGCATTGGATAGGCCATGCCTTCATTATTCTCCATCAGAAACTGGAATAACTGCAAAATTCTTTTTTTTTTTTTTTTTTTTTTTTGTCTTTTTTTTCCTCAAGCTTACAATTTTTCATCTCTTTCAACAAGGAACCTGATGCAGAGATGTTGCAAAAATCCATTTTGGTTACAAAACAAACTTTGGGCGTAGAGGGATGAGATATTTTCCTGCACCTTTCTAGAGAACTCGTAGGTCCTTTCTGGTTTTCTGTGGCTTTCTCAAAGAATGCTGTTGTAGTTCTGCTCAGTCATAGGCTGAGCTGCTCCAACCAAGGGCAACTGCCAGAGCTGCTCAGGATACTGCATCTTCAGAGACAACATGCTGTCTTCAGGTTTTGTGACAGAGCAGATGAGAGTTCTCCAGAACTGGGCATGAGAGCTCCGGCCCAAATTCCTGGGACAGGAATAATCTAAGTGCCCTATAATTATAGGCAGAGGTATAGGTTTTTCTAAACTCTCAAGCTGTTACCCTCAGACCCCTTTCTCCCTCCATAATAATCCAAACTCCCTTCCAACAGCTATAGCTCCTCAGACAAGGTAATATTGTCCAGAAATGTTTCACTACCAAATCCCAAAGGTGCAGGTCACACATGCTCTATAACACCAAATCAGAATGCGATTTACAGACACAGCTTCCTCATCACACCACTTGGCAGCCAGTTCTTCATTTTGACATGCCTCTTACAGGCATGGATGTAAGAGATTGCATCATGACCACATGGCACTGCAGCACGTAACAACACATGTTCAGGTAACAGCCATGGTCTCTTGCAGCAGTAAAAAGCCAGAGGTTTGAAGGGGAAGACAAAATCATCCAGCCTTTTCCATTCAACTTTGATGTTGTCGTCCATATTTCTGAAGTGTGTTGAATAAAACCTAACAGCTCTACAGCCATAGTATTTGGTAACACTAAAATAAAGTGTAGATCCATCACAACATCCCAAAAGTTTGAGGGTTTGCACAAAGGGAAACTGGATACTCCAAAATGCTTAAGATTTGAGATCACCAAAATCTGAGAAAAACAAAACTTCATCAGCCTGCCCCTTGTACTTTTCCAATAAAAATCAAAGTGTGTATCAGTGCTGAATGCCAGCAGATTATGCAGTCTGAATATCTGAAAGGAAAGCCTTTTATACAGGCCTGAACTTTGGAGCTTTTTGGAAGTGGTAATTCAGCATGGTAGTCAATAAGACTTGTAAACCCATTTACTACATCCTTTAAATCAATTCCTCTCTGACTTCTTGCACAACATTTCAAAACTGCTGAAGTCCCAAGACATTTTTCTCCTGTGGTACCTTTAGAATAAACCACTTAATAATCAGAAAACATTGTGTGTTTTCTTTCAGAACCATGACTTGTGACTGGTATTTTAAGCATTAAAGCTAAGGAGCTGAATGTTGGAAATAAAGCACCAAGTCAATCTTTCACAAGCTCCTGCCTTTCTCCTCACACTGCTGTTTCTGGCTTACTTTCAAACAAATGACTAGTTCAATTTCTTGTTACTGCTCTTTCTTCTACTGTCAGGTCTTAACTTCAAGCCAGCAACTCATTGGCTATGTGGACAAAATTAAAAATGCAATCAATATCAATATAAGCTGGTGCAACTTTTACTGCAATTTACTTACCTGTGTTGGTCTTTATGTGGCTTGGCAAAACATCTTACCATGGCCCAGGTTTTCTTGTTTAAATACAAACCTGCTCTTAGTCCCCAGTGCCATTCAGTAACTTTCCTCATGTTTTGCCTTTCATCAAATAGGAACATTTCAAAAACAGCAAAGAAATTTGCTACAACAAATATGAGCTTTAGTCCCTCTCGTATAGATCATAACATGGGAAGTAAAGTTCCAAGAAGGTGTTGGCTGTGAGATATTTTCATCTCAATTGCTCTGGGGTTTTTATTCATATGATTTCTTTGATGGGCACCTCATGGAAAGAAAGAGTCATCACTCTCCTTCATTCAAATATGTGCTACAGCATGGAATCAAACCATCAAATGTATGCAAAACTGTAACATCCCCAGGTTGATATAAACCACCTGCAAGAATTGATTCATATTATAACCTTTTAACTCCAGGCTAATCTACACACAAACGTCTCAACACATACTTAATATGAAGTGGGGGAAAAAGCTAGAGTCTGAGTACCCACAGCTTATCAGCTGCTGTTGGGGTCACAGAATGCTACAAGCCCCAGATGTGTGCCGTGCTGCAGTACCCAGGACCACAGCTGATTCTCCAACCACAGTCAGCTCCAGAGGAGCCAACGTGGAGAACAAAAATGACTCAGCAAGAAACTCACAGTCAAGGTGTAGCCTCTGGGTGAAGCTTGTGTAGTCTGGCAGCTACTTTGTCACTGTGAATGATGCCTACTATCCACTGCAGGTTGCTGAACTTGGATTGCTTTCAGTAGCACAAAGTAAATCCATGTTACACAGACCCACAGGTTTTCCGAACAACTGTGGCTGCTCTTCACTAAGCTGTGTCAGCTTCTCCCATTGAACAATGCATCTAATTCAGTCCCTCATATTACATCTACCCACAGATTTCAGGTTCTGTATTATTTGGAATTATTCACTGAATAATGTATGGGAACATCTTGCAGACCTTGTACATACTTGTTAATGCTGTGCCACAACTATTGCTTGCTTACTGGCTGGACTGTGTGGTTGGTCACCAAAGCCAAACAGCATTTCTTGTCCCCAGACCAAGAATCATTTCAAAAATGAAAACGATCAGTCATGTGCACTTTTTCACCAATATATGCAAAATTTCCAATTCATTTGCATATTCCTAAGAGAATGGATTTTGTGTGGTCATGTGTGCAGTCAAAAAAAATGTTAAATAAAACTCTTGGACCCTGTTACCCTCCCAGGACTCAATCCTCCTTTATCTCCCAAGAGCCTGGAGATAAATAGGGTTTCCTCAGTTAATGAGGAATGACTCAGTTAGTGACTTAACAACATCATTCAGGTGCTATGAGGGTTAACAGATATTGGTACAGACCCTAAAAGAGCTGTGTGACATAAGCATGGTAATAACTGATCCCCTTCTCCATAGGTGCCATTGAGTGAGGAGCCAGGGGAGGCAGCAGCTGTCCCAGGGACATGAGCATGGCTGAGCATCTAGCCTAGGCAACTGTCCTAGTACAACCAGGGATCCAAGGGCAAAAGAAACATCCCCAGACATTTCTCATCCTGCCATGGGGACAGGAGAAGAAATCCCTTCCCCAGGGGCTGGGAACACTAGGACAATCACAACTTCTGTGACATTACAAGCCACAGTGATGTTACAATGCCTTTCAAGCTCTTTTTGACGACACACAGCCCATATCCCCGTTAGGTAGAGGAACCCCACCCAGCGACCTGTCACCCTCCTCAACTGTATTAGCTTGAGCACATTCCTCCTGCTTTGCTGGCAGTGAAATGTCTTGTGAGTCAGCACGAAGATGCAAGTGTCCATCAAGGCAGTTAGGTGGCCTAGATTCTCTCCTGCTCAGTCAGGGACATCAATGCAGAGGAGCTTCTTGAGCAGCACAGTTTTCTGCTGTGACTACTTTGCTTCACATCACCTAGGAAAGTTCTTGAACACAGCCCCTGTAAACAGAGGTGCAGATGGTTTTAGATTGCCTCCTGTGCTTGATGGCACAACAGAAGTGCACACTAATGCTCTCCAGTTCAGGCCCCTCAAGGCTTGCATTTGAAGACAGCTACTTGTATGTCCCTATTTTTCATCTGTAGCACAAAAATCACCAACTATTGAGAAGCACAACCAGCAGAAATATCCACTGAAATGAACAAAGCCTGGAAAGCAAAGCAGCAGGCTCCTGCCTAATAACTGAACACAACACTGTTGAATGGCAGACTTGGTTGGGATGAGCTACCGAGGGTCATTTGCTCAGTATTACTGGGGCTGGGAGCATTGCTGAGGTAATGTTCATCACCTCCAGGGCAAAGCATCACATGCATGGCTCCCCTGCACTCAGGAGGACAAAGAGGAAATTGCTGTGGTGGACCTTAAGAACAGTGATGTAAAAAGGTGTTCCAGTACTGTCCATACCAGGCCAATGACTAGGGCTACCTCCTCACACTTTGTGACCCTACCAGATGAGGCTTGGCACTTGAGGATGTCATCAGCTTGTAGCTGACTAAAGCATCTTCTCTTTCTGAGGATCGGCAAAGTCAAGTGCAACATAAGGTTCACTTTCCAGCCCTGGACTCAAAGAAGGCTTTTCCCACAAACTTTGTGCATAATGGGTGAATTCAGTTTTTTGGTGACTCCGAGAACACATTTTTTGTTCTGAGTCAACTTAAAGTAGGTTACCTGCTTTTTGGAGAGGGAGAACTCACAGTGGGTTAAAATGACCCCCAAAACAACATGTTTCATTTTATCCTTTGGGTGGGGGGAGGAGAACTGTGTATTTTTCTCAAAATCAGGAGAAAAAAAAAAGGTAGAGAGCAAGTTGTGAAAGCTTATAGTGCCTGTCTTAACATGAAGCAAGCAAAGTTGCCTTACAAATAGATTTTACTTCCTGATTTTAATGCAGTTCCTATTTCAACGTGAGAAGAAAATTATTCTTTCTATGATTCATTCTCATGTGTAATTCAAAAGATTTAAAAATGTGCCTGAATTCAGAAGGTTTCCTATGTTGCTACATAGCTTTATAGCTCAGGTATGATGTTCAGTAAAAAAGCCCAGCTCCCACAAAAACTTCTGACCATGGTCAAGGAGAGAAATCCCAGGGTCCAAGGTGGCCTCACACAGCATGGTTTGCAACCTAGCAATAATATAACAGTGAGTACAGTGCTGGGTGGGGGTGAGGAGGTGGAAAGTGAAGGAGAGAGAATGGGGAAATCTGAGGAAACACAGGATGTGCAAGAGGCAGCAGCAGAGTGAGTCACTGTGATTTTCTGGTAACCATGGGGTTACAAGAGAGTCCAAGGGACAACACCCACAAGCAAACTTCAAACTCTGGTGGTACTCAGATCACACATTTGGGGTTAAGTTGTCATGCCTAAGCAGCATGGCCAAAGAATACATGCACTCTTTTCCTGCCTTGCTCTCTCAAGCACCCCTTTTTCTCCCCTTTTAAAGGGAGATGCTCAACCATATGTGTTTTGAGATCTAATAAAAAGATAACCTAGAAAATAATAAATCTAAACCTCTTATAGCAAATGATTAACAATAATGAACACACTACATTATTGCAATCCTTATAATGGCATACACACAAGCAAGGAATGAGTTCATGGTGCTTGCCTCACTCCTTGATATGAGCTTAGAGCAGCAGGGGCTTAGCCAAAACAACCAGGATGCCTGAGGCTGGCTTATGAATGTGTGCCATGGCTGTCGACACCATAAATGACGCTGTAAGCGCAAGAATTAAATCACTGGGGTGTTAGAAACGTGAGTACTTGAACAAAATTTCATCAGGTGTTGAATAACTGCATCAATCTAGAGAAAGAGTGTCTCTACATTCCAGTCCCTCAAAAGCTGCTTTAGCAACACAACACAGTGGGAAAAAGCCTCTTGCTGACTATGCAAAAGAAGTACCTTTTGAGCCTGAGGTAAGAGTCTGCCCTCGTGTAGGACCTCAGGAAAATTACAGGGCAAAACCAGAGGATGAAGTCGGAGCTGGGGCTACACATGAATAGGAACACAGTAATGCCAGAAAGTGCTGCTAGTCAAGCTGGGCAGTTGCAGTTCAGGCTGGGGGAGACTCTGTTCCTGCTAGCAGGAACAGAGTAGGTGGCTGAAACATGTCCATTCCCATCCCTGGGCCTGCAGCAGTATGAGCTGTTCCTCCAAAACACATTCCTGAATTGTGTCCTACCTCCTTGACCAAAGTCAAAGCTGGTTTCCCAAAGTCTTATTTGCATCACTCTTGTTAAAGGATTCTGTGCATGTAATCATGATACAGATCTATGGCCTTAAGTGAAGAACAGCTGTGGAATATTTGATTTTGCAGAATAAGTATAAATTTTAGGTAATAAGAAATTTTTTTTTTTATCTGAGGTGTTGACAATGTATCAGAACAGTAAATAACAACCTACAGACTAAAGATTAGGGTAAAATGTGCCAAAAACAGGTTCTAAAAAACTTGCCATCTTAGTAAATTATCTTTACTTTGAAGCACTAAGGGGGAAGCTACATCATCCCTCTGCCATTGCATACAGAGAGTTCTTGTTTGGGATCAATGAATAAGCATGTGCAGTCAACCTCCTTGCAATTGCCTGCAGGTTATGAGCTCAGAAGTTGGTGGAAAATTTCAGATTGAGCCTCAACATTTGCTTGCATCTGGACTTTAACATAATAGCCTAAAGGAAGCATTGCTCTAAATTTTAAATCACACTGAATCTGATGAAGGGATTGACATGATCTACAGGAAAAGGTCAGAAAAGCTGTAAATGTTTATTTCAATGAGATTAAACCAGTGCTTTCAATCCTGCTTTTGCACTTCCATCTATGTATTCCCTTAGTCTCTGCAGAACCCTTCTAGTGCTTTTCCATCCTAGGAAATCTTCAGTGTGCATGCATTGAAAGGCTATGTATGTGGCATATAGCCCTGTAAGGCACTGGGGTAGTGGAATCTGCAGGCAACTGCATCACAGTTGCTAACTCCAGCTTATCAGCAGAAAAGAAGCTGGGCAAGAAAGAGGAAGCTTGAACTGCTTCAGGAACATTAACTCCATTAGCAGGAAGGCTTTGGGCCAGCCTGCTGACAGCAATGCATAATGAAAGGTACCTTCACTGTTGAGAGACTAAGAACATAATGGACAATTTAGCTTCACATGGATCGTGTAACAGTCTGTGTAAAGAAGACATGCAGCTGGGAAGTCATCACACTGCACAACAACTACCTATCATTTTGGGGAGAAAAATCATCAAAGATGCAAATAAGAACAGACAAGACAGACCAAGTCATTATATTCTTCTGACAGGAAAGAGGTGTCAGTAGGTGCTGAGCTACTTGTGGAGGGTGCCAGAGACCTCAATGGCAATGGACACAAGAGGAAAATTATATCAAGCGTTTGGCTAGTCAGCTGCACACATTGCAAAACACAGATGTGTCTGCCCTGCAGCACGCTTATGAAAAACACAGTAGGCATTCCTGATCTTCAGCTGTGCTTACTTTAGGCTACAAGAAGCACTGCCAAGCTGTGTTTGAGTTCTGCTTAAATGGTTGATGATTTCTAAGGCCAAACTGCCAGAGCATGAACTCAGTGGTTTGTCCTGTGTAGGGATTTGTGACTGTTTTTGTTTAAAGCAGGCTGAAGTGTTCCCCAACATTCTTGAAGCTGGCTGCTAAAATCATCTGGCATAGTTAAAAAATAATAATGACAGGGGTGTGATGGTAAGGTCTAATATAATTAATTATATGTTCCTGCACACATGAACACAAGACATTTAAAAAATATAGTAACTTTGTGTTTAAACTGCAAGAGGATGTCACTTCAACTCACAAAAGCTGAGTCTAGCCCTGGTCCGATTCACACAACCATTTTATAGCTGCATGCAGCTACCTGACACTGACATGTGGCTCTTGTTGTCCAGACTTAGGCTGTTACTTACAGCACTATTTGTATTGTGCTTACAGTATTATTTGCTAAGTGCACTTTCTTGATGTTCGTGTCACTGAACTGACTTGCACTTGCACTGGTAATTTACCAGCTTTAGATTTTGCCTGCTTATCACGCAGAGAGTGATAAGTAATGTGTGCCTTTTGTGTGTGTGCTCCTGATTATTTTCAAGACATTTCAGATCTGTAATAATTTAGAGTTAAAGCACTGTCCAAGGACAAAACACAGGAATTTAGTTTAATTTTTGAGGTGTTATGTAACATACAGCCACAAACTAGTCCTCCAGAATCACTTATTTTTGTTTGAGCCCAACTGTTTACAGTTATTTGAGTGCTATTTAAAAGACCATAGCAAGCATACTTTGAAAGCATGCACTTTCTGGTGCTTAGACCCATGACAGGTGAATTCTTGGTTTAGTTTTCCCTGTACCCTCTTCCACCTGTTTCTATCTACCTGTTCTCTAATGCCAGGAATTCCTGGAATACAAAACGAAGCAAGTAACCTGCAATGCATCAGGAGGAAGAAAACAGTGTTTATGCCACAAATGTTGGGTTGTGTAGGATCCAGTCCAGGCACAAATGGCTGCACACATTTCATCTGTTAAAGTGTTGCTGCCAGAGTATTTACAGATTTCCAGCTTAGGAAGTTAACACTGCTGCTCATTTAGGCTTTCATGCAGAAATAAAGTTTATAGGTAATATCTGGAAAACAGTTACTCAGATTGACTCTCTGCATTTCCATAATGGCTGCTGCATATATGTAGTAACTGTTTTTTTAAGCAATCGAGTATTTTGTTCCATCTGGCCACTTTCTATGGAATGGTTCTGTTTTTACTGGCTACTGAAAGTGAATGATGGCAATATTCTCCCAGGTCAAAAGCAAACCTCATGCAATGCCCACTGTGATTATTATGAATTAGTAGGGCTCTCTTGCCGTGCCAAAAGGTCCACCAAGCTGAGGTGCTATAGCTAATGCTATTGATCATCCAGGGCACCTCCAGTAAAAACAGGATGGGTGTAGCATGAAAGAGAGTTTGACTGATTTTTAAACAGAGGTAGCAGTTTTAGTATTATGATGCTGGACAAGACTAAAATCTCTCAACTCCAAAGAATGAATAGTTTCATATCTCAGGCATATCATGCCAAATATTTGCCAGGATTTTTGTCTTAGTCCAACTATTTACAGTGGCTCTAATGCTACATAAAAGACTGTAGCGAGACATCCCCAGGGGTTTATATTACTATTTGGCTTTATACTTCTTTCACTACCTCCAATAAATCATGAACTTCTTCAGATGTGTCAGAGGGCATTCCATTTCCCCAACTGCAAATGACAAATGATAAATAATACACATTGCTGACTTTCCCCCTTCCCCTATCCAGCTCTCCAGTGACTCCAACTGTTGCAATTGTTCTGGTTTTGTGGATGTGTCCTGAACAATGACTGTAAATCTCTCAGATTTCATGTATCAAGATCATTCTCTTTCAGTGCTACAAATATGTATGCATTGTATTCCGTTAATTCACTGTAAGTATGAATTTAGCAGCTCTTCCTTCCCCCTTGAACATACAGAAATGTTCAATATATGTGGAAATAAAAGAAATATTATATGGAAACAGTTGTTTTATTGTACTACCAAATTTTGGCACTGTCCTGGGTCCAGCAGTAGCAGTCATTTTTCTCCTTCTTAGTAGCTGGTGCACTGCTGTGCTTTTGACTTTTGGCCTGGGAACAGCTCTGATAACACCGATGGTTTTAGTTGTTGGTCAGTAATGTCTGACAAAGGACTTTGTGAGTCTCATGCTCTGCCAGGGAGGAGGGGAAGCCGGGAGGAAGCAGAGACAGGACACATGACCCAAACTGACCAAAGAGTATTCCATACCACAGCACATCATGCCTGGGGTGTAACTGAGAGTTACCAGGAAGGGCTGGTTCACTGCTTGCTTGGGCTCTGTATTGGCGGGTGGTATTGAGAGGAAAGAAAGGGAAGGAGTGAACAAGAGGGCTGCGTGGCTGACTTACGGCCTGGGCTTAAACCATGAGAGGGACCAAAGTAATCATGTGAATAAGCAAGCCCATGTTGTGTAGTCTGTGCTAAAGAGCACCACTTCACTCTTGCTAGACAAGTTAAATAAAGCTAGTGCAAATTCACCTTTGAAAGCCATAATCACACCTTCAAAAAAATTACAAACTATGTTTCTGGCAGATATAAATGAAATATTTTTGCTTGAAGAACATTAGTGGAGGAAGTGCTTGGATTTTGGAGAAGACTGAAGGATACAGGAGACATATATCAAGAGAGTCAAAGAGAGAAGTTGTTCATTCTGTTGCACTCAACACTGGCCATGATGCAACAAGAAGTTAGGAAGCCAGTTAGACTGTCGCAGCGCTAATACAAGTTTCAGTAGCCTGTGTTGTCTTTGGTTGTCCTGGGCACAGTTTACATCATTTATGAACTAGTGTGACAAAGTGCACTCACATGTTTTTCAAGCCACACATCCTTGGGTGTCTTGCGAGATGGCTTTGTCAACTTCCTGCTGTAAGAAAAATCCCTTAGGTGCAATCAGCCTCCTTTTCCTGCAAGACCCTTGGCTGTTGTGTCATGTATGGAGCAGGCATAACCCCTGTGAGTGACAGGGACATTCCTCTATCCCATCCTGGAAAATCTTATGAGCTGAATGTCATGTTGACAGTTCTCTATTTTAAAACGGGCTCTCCTAAAATATCATCTAAGAACTGAACACACTGCAGCAATAAAAACATGAAATAACCCACAGACATCCTCCATTCTGTCATTACTTGGTTCGGTAGCTATCACTAAAGCCAACGTCTGCACGCTAAGAAGAGACTTGTAACACTCCACTTGCAGTGCTCTTAGGGGAATAGTAGAGGTACCCATAAGGGTAACTGTTGGGAACAGTGTCTTCTGCACATAACTTTAACCAGAAAACCTTTGAATTAGGAATAACAATACATATCGAGGACAAATGTCTCTGCTCCCCTTATGTCTCTTGTTCAGAATGTCATATTTAGTACTGGATATAACCAGCTTTACCTGTAAGAAATCTGCCAAGAGAGCTTATGACACAAAAGAGTTTCCTTTCCAGCCAATCTCTTCAGGAGTCATAGAGAGGTGTTTTTCTCCTATGTCACAAATTTCCTGCTATCTGGAATGCAGCTGGGAAATTCCCAAAGCCTGGGAGATTCCCAAAGTTTAAACCTGAACAGGCTACTGCCCAGGCTGGCTGCTATGTCCTGTAGATTACAGAGGACTACTCTAAAAGTCAAACAAAACACCTTCCTTGTTTTGCTAATTAGAAAGTCCCTACCAAGCAAAGCAATGAATTTGATTACCATCATTTTCAGAAAAGGCTGCTCAATAGCAGTTACTTCTCACCATCTGTGTACAATTTGGCATAAGCCAAGAGGAGCATGCAGCTCCCTATGGCTTAGGAAGAAGAGATTAAGTTTGATCTTTCTGGAAACGTACATAGAAGAAAGACTGGTGAAGATAACCTGAAGAAATCACCTCAACTAAGTAAGCTGTACATGACACAACTGATTTTAATGTGATCCCATAATGAATGGTTTAGAAGACCAACTAGTCACTAAGTACAACTTGGTCACAAGCATCACTTTGTTTTGCCAGTCCTAGACTGCATATAAACTGAAATCCCAATCTGCATTTTAACTGTAGATCTCAAAGGGGTGCAGTCTGGAAATGTGGTTACAGTGCAGCTTGTTGCTATCAGTATTTCTCAAGTCATGGTGTAAACATGATGGGATACCAATGTTTTGTAACTATATCCATCAGTAGAGCAGTTTCTACAGAGCAGATAAGATCAAAACAAAAGCTCATTGACCCTCTTGCATTTAAATATTCCATTATCTCTATTACAGAAGTCCCTGAGTGCAGCTTACTTCCCACTACATATTTAAGTCCACTTTGTCTCTGACACTCTTTAATTCTCTTAAGATCTGAAACCACTCTTTCTCTGTGCTTATTAATTTTGTGTAGTATTTTGAGACCAATTAATAATAGGATCCAACTCATACATTGTCCCACTGTTGGGAACAAAAACACATGGATGAGAAACCTAGTGCTAACGGCAATGCTATTCAGATAAAGCTGGTTTTATCCACCTGTGTCAGAAAAACTAAAGAGCTATTCCTGATCCTTCCAATCTTGTTCTACTCTGTGGAAGAGAGTAAACAATCCCATAGGCATTACCAACTTGTAACTTAATTTTTCTTCCAACCACTGTATGACTTATGTTATTGCAACTTGTATTTGAGATTCATATGTTACCACACTGATACGATCTGTGCAACGGAGACATAGATTGATTAGCCAAAATATACCGTATGGCAGCAGCCATTTCCCATTCTTGGAAAGGTACCAGGTTTGGGAAGCGCCATATAGTTTTAAATGGAAAGATTCCTTCTGTGCTGATTCCCATGCTTACTCTGGAGGCTTAAGTGATGCAAGGAGGTATGGGTCCATGCTGGGGTCTTTAGACAGTAGCATAATACAAGCATTTAACTTTGTCTGACAACTTCGATTCAGGAAACATTAATTATCACAGGAAGCCACAAAGAGCTCACAGTGAGTGATTTATTCAGGTAACATAGCTACTGCTGTAGTTATGATTAGTATAATGCAGACAGTGTGTTTCTTGTCACTATTTGCAGTTCTGAAGTAAACTCCCTCCATTCACAAAAGTACAGCCTTGTTTAAAGCCTGGGGACTCTAACCTGAGAAAGTCATCTCCGTCTGGGACAGATGCAGAAGGATGGCAGGCTAAAGGAAAACTGAGTCTTTGGAAGAAACCTGATAAATAAACTTAAGGAACTTCAGGATAGAGAATTAAATATTCTGCTGCTCTTTGGTAGAAGAAGCAATATGAGATCCACATGCAGGAAGCACAGACTTTCAGGATGCTGGTGCCTTGGGTGGCTGTGCAGGTTACTTCACAGACCACTTGCTCTTATCTAACATTTGCAACAAGGTTCTTCATGCACATAGATGCAAAAGAATGACTGGACATGCTCACATGTAAAGTGAGCCCCTGCATGGCTTGTTGATAGGACAGAGCTGCCACTGTCATGAGCTGAGATCACCTTGTTCATCCCATCCTGCCCTGTACCGTACCAGCCCACAGCTCATGTGTCTGGCATGAGGTTTTAAAGGTTACTTTGCTCCTCACTCTGCCTGTCAACAGACACCTCATTTTCTCTGTCACACGGATTTTTCAGCGTTTTCCCATCAGTGCCTAGTTCAGCATTTCAGCCCAAAGCAACCTGGCCCCCTTTGAAAGCATGGCCCCAGAGTGTGATTGTGCAACACTCCCTGCTTTGTCTTAAGCCTCCTCAGACATACTGAGCAATTTTTCACCCTACGGCCAGCATAGTTTCATCCTACATGGTTCACTTGGGGCAGGAGGCTGCAGCGGGCTGCTGGCACACACCAGGAGACCCTGTGCCAGGGGACATTTTGTTCTGTAGGGAAAAACAAGGAAGCACAACAAAAAAAAAAAACCCAGAACAACCACAGAAAAAATGTGCAGTCACCAGACCTCATGCAAGATGAAAGGGCTGTCTGTGGCAGTGAGCCCTAGGACAGGCTCCACCAATGTCTGATGGAGCAGCAGTACTCCTGTGTTTAAGACCCCTGTTCCCTGCTTGCACTGCTTCCCAGAGGGAGGATACCATTCTGGGATCACAGCTCAAGTCCAAACCGTGCCACAGTACTGAGGGCAGAGCTCTGCTTTGCAGTCTCCAAAGCTGCAGGCTATGTCCCTGAGCACCGCAGGATGATGCACAGCTGTGCTCCACAGCTGCCCTGCTCCAGCCCCAGGCTGGCTGCCTCCCGCTAGCAACAGAGAAAGATGCCCTGCAAGAGTGGTCACACAAGCCTGGAGCAAAGGGTTTAGCCACAGCTAATGCTGAGTGCTGCAGTGTGTTTCTGCCTATTACTGTCCTCAGGGAAGGTAGAAGCCTGTAAAATCTGTGAAATCATTAAAACTAAAGCTGGTGAAAAAGCAGGTTTCTCCTGGGAGGGATTTCAACAGAAGCAGGAGTTAGGTGATTGCACCCAGTATGCAAAAAAACTCAGAACAGTTGCTCTATATTGGGATTTATTTCAGGAAATAAAAACTAGGGAAGAAATTGAAATGCCTTTATGCACTGTATCACATGCACAGGTAAAAATAGGTGTTCTGCAAAGCAATGTGGTTCTTACACTGCAATTGGAAAAACTTTCAGATGCCAAACACATTATTTTGCTACATCTGAAGTCTTATATGTAATCCAGGGCTTCTTATTTGCTACTGAAGAATCAAATATTTTGAAGAACAGAAATGACAGGCTTCACTTTAGGCAGAAGCCAGTATATCCTCTTCCAGAGCAACAGATGTATCCTTTAAAACCTCTATGGGATTTATTATGGTGGGGCCTATTAGCATCAACCTATTTAAGGATGTGTCAGTGTTTCAGTGTTTCCATTATAAAACCTTAAAGTGTTTTATAACTCAGCTGTAAACATATGGCACTTGGCAGAGACAGACACAACTCATCTGTTTCTACACCAGGTCTTTAAGGAGTGTGCATGTACACACACACACACACATATAAAAGCAGTCATGGGATCTTGGTTTTCAGTGCAGTTCCATGGCACAAAATGGTCTAAATCAAAACAATAATTTATCTTCAGCCCCTGACACAGCTCTATATTTTCACTGGTCTCCTGTTGTAACCACTAACAGTGTGGCTCCCATTAGCTGCTGAAGGAGCAGGCTCTGCACTCCAATGTGCTTCCATGTCCTCTTTTTAGTGAGGTACTTTAAGGAAGTGAGGAGCACCATGGACCTCACAGGGACTATTCATGAATACAAAATCAGGCATCTGCTCCTGCGTCCTGCTTATCCGGAGACCTAAATCAGTAAGACTGTTCCAGACTTGCATCTGGTCTTCATGTTAATGATTCCTGAGGTCTGCCTTGAAGGCACTGCTACTTGCCCATAGGAATTTTTGGAAAAAAACAAGAGCCGGACTTATTAGCCCTTCGGAATTACAGCCTCCAGTGTCCTGTACCTTGTATGTGCTTTCTGTAGCATCAAGAAGTCTCTGCAGTCATGCTGTCAATCATGAAATGTACACAGCAAGATGAAAACCGTCACTATTTGGAAAGCCGGACATCTTTGGCTGGGCAAGCCAAAGAATATTCTTCATAGCAGAATTCCAAAACTCTGTCATTACTGAATTTAATCACAAATCCGCAGTACAGCAGTTCAATAGGCAGCTTAAATCCTCACAGTTATTACATATAGAAAACCACCAGAACTGCTGGCAAGTTGAAACATCTACAGGAAGCCAAGAGCTGCACAAGAGTGTTCACTTCAAACAAAGGCACAGGGGCGGCAGTCACTCAGGCTCAAGGAATGGTGCCTATGCCCACAGTTTATCAAGTCACATTAGTTGTGGACAGAAATAAACATGTTGCCTGGTTGTTTGTTCCGTTTGCTGTTCTCTGGCCCTGCCATAGCATGTACTTGCGGGATGTACATGCTGCTCAGGCACAAGCTATAGGGACATCAGCTAGTGAGCCAGCAGGTTTCATGCATTGGTCCACAAATGCTTCACCCAACTGCAACACCTGAAGAAAAGCTTAGGCCTGTAGTTAATAGCCATGTCAGGGATTGTACACTTCCCTTCTCCCCACACCATGGGATTAGTCCATGTTTGCCCTTGCTGAACATGCTTGGATAGCAGCAAAGACAAAACCCTGCAAAAATACTGCCACTTTGAGACCCTGAACTCAGCAGCTGCTGAAGCTGAGGCTTAGGCTCAGGGCTATCAACTGCAGCTGTGCTTCTCAAGCACCAGTCTAAACGCTAGAAATGTCTTTCATTTCATTTCCCATCAGTAGAAAACAGAGGCTCGGGATTGCTGCTGCTAGCAGATAACCTAGATGTATGGTAAGTAACTCAGGGTGAGCAACAAGATAGCACAGGGAGATTGCCAATGTGGCAAATGTGCCAGAAATACATGTTATTCTCTGTTCAGCAGGACAAGCAGGTGCATAAAGAAGCATTTTCACACTGGGCTAAATAGAGTCAGTGCCATTTGAGTGCATCCAATTAGATCTCCCACGCACAACCCCAAACTAAACAGACCATCTGGCTACTAAACAACCTACAACTAAAAGACCAAATCATCCTGTCTGGCTTGTCTGGACTTTTCTAGGAGCAGAGAACTTGTGCATTGGCAGTGTATATGCTCAGTGATGTGCTCCAAACTCTAGCCCATAATTACTGTTTTCCTGATTCAATGCTTTCTGGTGAACAACCAAATGTTGGAAAAACTTTGCCTTTTAACAAAAAAAAAAATGCTTCTTGTTCCCTTCTGGCTCTAATGGCCTACATTTCCTGTTGGGAAGTCAATACGCTCACAAGGTGAATGACATCAAACTCCAAATAGTGTCATACGGTTCCCTTGTGAGGGTCAGCCCCTTCTTCCTCATCTAAGAACAGCACACGTAGTCCCTAATTATTTCTAAGAGGCAGGAACTGTCTGGTGTAAGGCTCAAGGTTTCCATAAAACCCAAACCAAACTCTGTTCACTACAGAGTAAGGTAATGCAGCCCAGCATGAGGAGCACAGCATAATGCTGTGTATGCCTTGTGAGTGGTGAGATGGAAAAAGAGAATTGCTGAGGTATGGAAAAAGTCCTGAATCTTTCCAGATGGAGAACACAGTGACAGCTGGGAAAATGGAGGCTGCAATACCAAAGTTGCTGCACTAGCAGCAATTGGTCTTCCTAATATGGAATAGCCTTCTCTTAAAAGGCTAAGAGGTCCAGAGCAGCCTGAAAGCTCTGAATACAGTTTCCATCTACATAAAGGCAATGCTGAAGTTTCTTTTTCAGTGTTTAGGTATCCTCCTACACTAAAATTTCCCAACATGCTTATTAGAGTTCTCAGTTGCCCATTACATGACTTAGACATGGCATATAAATAAAAGTCTCCTGGATGACAAGTAGCAGCCAAGGAATACTGCCTACAACACAGTATCCAAAGTGTTGTAGTGTCTTTAATTTAGACCCTGGACTCCTGAGAATGTGTTGCATTGGCACTGGGCAGTCTTCCCATGGTCCCTGCTGCATCCACACCATACCCAGAAATCAGCCATCAGGTAGGCAGAGAAAAAAGGCTTTTAAACTCAGGGAACAAACCACCTTCCAAACATACATAGCTCCTTATCCTCTCCTACTGAAACCAGCCAGACAGGGGTATGGTTGTCACAGCTCCATCTTCACAGTGATGCAGGCAGAGCATGACTCTGAATCCGTCTTCAAGTACATTTGTCCCTTTCAGCAACAAGTTAGTGGGACAATCATGTCTTCCACTTTGGTGGTTATTCTGGGGTACTTTTAGTTACCATACTGATCTACTAAGTGTGTTTAAAGTGTCAATTAGAGGCACAAAAGAAGTCCTGTTTTGTTCAGAAATCATGATTTCCAGTCATGTAAGTGAACAACTGCTGCTAAGCATTATACAAATAGGCTCTTGCTGGGAAAGCTTTTCATGCAATTTTCCCTGTTGCAGCTTTAGCTTCTTGAATTGTTTAGTTGTGCTGCTGAGGGCTCCTTAACATGTAGGCAAGAAGGCCCTAGGATGGCTAACTTTTGCCCCAGATGCCTCATTTTCACAGGGGGCAGAGGGGCTTCAGTGATACTGTACGTAATGCAACTGAATAGCGACCGCTTTTAGGCAGCCTGACTCATTTCCCTGCACACTGGAAAAGCTGGCTGATAAAGAAAGCATTACAAATAGTCATTGTGTTGTTCAACAAGATTCAGGTCATCTGGAATCCGAGTCCAAAAACTCCAAATGATTTTTCCTGCCCACTAACCAGGCAGAATTTGGCACTACTTCTCTCACCACTGTTCTTGTAACTAGCAGGCTTCCCAAAAGTGTCTGCCAAGAGTAGCCTTGATATAATTCCAGCAACTTCACCAGAGGAATATTTAGTTCTGTCCTTAATCACCCTCATCCTTTTTCCGACTTTTCAGAATCCTTCTATGAGCAGTGATTTGCTTGTGATTTTTGGGATGCCAAACCAAGACGTTTGTGTGGTCAGGTCAGACAAGCAATTCCAAGGTCAGATGGTGGAGAGGCAGACAGTGCTGGTTCTGAATGCCAGCTGTGGCTGCTGCCTGAGGTCTCAGCTCACTGGCCCTGCAGCGAGCATGACTGAACAGCACAACTTTCTCATTCAATGTTCCAGATACTTCCACCACCATGGACATTGGTTACCAAGCAGTGGCTCTACTGCTGATTTTAATCATCAGACAACATGCACATCATCTTCCAGGCAAGCATTTTTTCAAATACGATGCTCTTGAAATTACATATAGAAAGGAACAAAGGCTAAAGAGGAAGAAAAGCAATGTTATACCAATGAAATGCAGTTGGTACAAAACTCAGTGAAAGATTACTCAGTGCCTGGCTCCTGGGGCAGCTCATGATTATAGTACTTTCTAGCCATAATCACTCTCTAAACAAGAGCTACAGAAATCCATCATGTTTGTTTTAGAAATAACTTGTGCTCTGTGGCCGATGCATGTTAATAGAAATCTTTGATCCTATGACCTTGTAGATGTCTGCAAATATAGCAGCTGACGTAATTCTCTTTTTTAGCCAGGTTCATTTCTCAAGGCATACAATGCTCTACTTCTACTAATTTAAGGGATACTTCTACTACTTAAGGGATACCAATACTACCTGTAAGGATGGATTGCAAACATCTCAGCTGACAGCCTAGGGTGTTAGCAAAAGTAAGAAGACTCTTGTCCTTGCATGTGCAGTATGGAGTGCGCACTTCCATACAAGAGGCAGATCCTAACAACATTTTCACTCAAGTAAAACTATCCTTGACACTCTTTTATCTCTCCAGTTAGGAATCTTGCAAAGCTTTTCATCTCATACTCAGTGTAGCTTGTAACAGGCTGAAAACCCCTCAATCTCTGTTCTCCATTGCATTGTCACGAGGCAAGGGTTGAATGTAACACTTTGTGGTTTCTGTTCCTTGCTTCCCCATTTGCCTTGAAAAAAGTATACTTTCAAGGGAACAAGCACTTAAAAGGATGGAAAATGTTTGTAAATGAACACTTTATCTCTAGCCTGAACTGCAAAGCAAGAGAATACCTAAGGATATCATACTTGCCAATTCTGCAAAGGTATCATTGCCTTTTTTTCCAAATTATATCCTGCATTAAAAGGAAATGAATTACCAGGAATTTTTTTTTTTTTTTTAAGCAGAAGGGGAAACTGGATGATTTTTCAGTAAAAATCTGTATTTCAGTCAAACTGAAGGCATCTCAGTGAAATGAATTTACTTGTAGCACAAATCTACTCTATAGAACTACAAATCTAAACTGTCACAACTCAAGAAAGCAAAATTTCCCCTCCAGGTAAGCAGTAACCATTTTGATGCACTTATGTTACTTATACCCACTTATATGAAAAACTTAATTGCTACTAAACAAATGTGAAAGAAATGTGTAGCCCAAACTAATTTGACAGAACACTAAATCGCTATTTAAAAGTGACTTTCACGTAAGACTTTTGAAAGCTCGCAGCATGAAACTTTACATAGATGTAGAAAGAAAATTATAGACTGTGTTTTTATAGAAATGAGATTTACTAATGCAAAGCATTCACAGTATTTTCTATCCATAAAAATACTAGGAAGTCAGTTTCACTTTTTGATAGTAAAACAAAGAAAAAAAAATCCTTCAGAATTTCATTTGTACTGCAAGAACACTTGACTCGTCATCCAAGCACTCATTACACCTATATTCCAAGTAACAAGTGACAGGACAAGAGGTTATGGTCTCAAGCTGCGCCAGGGAAGGTTTAGATTCGTTCTTTTCCAACCTAGTTCACACTATGGCTCTAGTAGACACACCATCTTGAAAGAGTTTCATCTCTTCTACTAGACAGCCACAGTGAAATACAGTCACAGTCTTCTTGTTGCAGCTCAGCCTCAGAACATCACCTGCAACTTCTCTCAGTCTTGAATTCCTTGTCATGTACATGCAATCCAGGTTTAGTTCCACTGCCACAGTTTTAAAACCAACCTATGTTGAGAATAAGGCGTGAAGTAATCCAAGGGAAGCAGTTTTGGATTTCAGCTGCACCCTAAAGTGAACCTCCCATGTGTGCTTTCCTTTATCATGCTGAAAAGATGCGCAGTTTTCTCGAGTAGGAAAGCTGGATGTGGAAATGAAGTAAGTGTTGAAACAACATAAAGCTCAATGAACGTAATTTGGGTCAGGAAAACCTATCTGGCCTCTGTTCTGGCAGAATTAATAAAGGAAATCTATGAACAAACTTAATGGGCAAAAATTGGTTTATTGGGCTGCAAGAGTCTCGTAATACAGAAATAACATCACATCTTTCAGGATTTCTCTCAACTCATTGAGACTGAATATTCAGTGGTAGCTTGAACCATGCTATCCTGCTCAATTCCCTTCATTACTGCGTAATAATCCTGACCTAAAAAAAAGTTCTCATGTAAGGAGTGTTAAAAGCACTCAGACACTTAAAGACAACATAGGAGTGGTTTCAGTATGTCATACATATGTCTGAAAAGAAGATAAGGAATTTGAATCATCATATTTTGGCAAGGCTTTTCTATGCTTCAGCTCTAGGAATTACAAAAATACTTGTTTCACCAGAAGAACCCTCAGGCATGGGTTTTGTTTGTTTGTTTATTTTGGGGTTGGTGGCGGTTTGTTTTTGTTGGTGTGGTTTTTTCGGTTGTTGTGGGGTTTTTTTGTTTTTGTTTTTTTGTGGAATCCCATCCCTGGGTTCTTCCTACCTCCACAAAACAAGAGCAGTACGTATCTAGGCATGTTCCTAGAAAGACTGGCTAAGCCTCAGTTGGTCCTTGAGGACTTTCAACATGGTATGTGTGAACTGCATTGCCCAGCCCCACTGAACACAAGAGATTCTGCAGTCATGAAAACAAGCCAAATGAACGACCATGAGTTCTGAAAGAATAAACCATTGTGCTCCTCAAAACCAGGTGGCAATCATCAGGACTGCATTTGATCCTACAGCCTGGTCTTCAAATAGGTTTTAATTCTGCAGTCTACATCTTTCCTTACCACTGAATTATTTGTAAGTGGGATAAAACCCAAACCAAACAAAAAAACCCCAACCATGTAAACCATATTACAGACTGAAGATCTGTAAATACGGTTTGTTCCTTACTGTCTGATGCAAAAAAATAATCTAGGATAAAACAATAAAGCAAAAATGTAACGGGAATTTAGTACTTGGAAAGCATAGAACTCAACGGAAGCTACAGTTAAAGTTATTAGGTCAGGACAACTCAGCTGTTAGCAAGGCATGATGGACTCATTATTTACACTACAAGTTGTATGAGATTCATATCTTTTCCTCTTTAATCCTCCAGGGGCACAAGCCTTGCTATCAGAACTCATGGTAACATTGCCATCTCTGATAGTTGCCTGCTGCATGGTAATTCTGTTTTCAGCTGGATACCAAAAAAAAAGTAAGTGTTCAGATCATGATGTCAAATATGACATCGTGTAACATTCCTAAGATGATAAAGATGCAGGTAAATCAGAAAGCTTCAATATTCAACCATGCTGTGACCTGTTCTCCACCAAGGGCTAAAAGACTCACGTAACTTTTACAGAGTAAGTGCCTCAGAAAAGCAGAGGTGTTGGCTGCCAGCTGGTGAGCAACATTTCCATGCTGGGTGGAGTGAAAATACTTGAAAAGCCAATCCAAGAATAACAAGAATTGTCCTTGCATATATTCGCAGCACATCTCAATTCTCATGGGCATGAAAAAAATATCCACTGAGTGAGAACATACCCCTGCACTCTACCATCCTACCAGGGCAGTATGTCATGTATGTTCATTGTAGAGACCACACATCTTCGATCACAGACAGCAACTTCTTCCACAAGCAGCTGTGAACATTGCCATTTACAAGCAGATGTTTGAGGAACAGGACGTTTCTTCCCTGGGCTTGTTGGTCATACTGCTTATCACTATAGTGTCTCAACCAAAGTTGAGAGCTAAGTGTATGAACTACCATACACAATCCAACTCAAGAAACAGACACCATAAAGGAGATAGAATCGACTTTCAAAAAACTAATTTTAATCAAAACAAAAAAATTGTTGATCATTAACAAGTTTATAAAACAGTGATTTAGTTACATAAATAAATTGATATCAGTGTATCAAATCTTAATTACTTTCAACTTCATGAGCATGTTTACATGGGTGATGAAGTACAACCTTTTTACCTATTATAATAAATAAAATGGAGAGCATGAAATAGTTTTTCTAAACAAAAATACCTACAAACATACCTATAGCATGTTCTCTAATGAAGGGAACAAGAGACACTGGACAACTTTTGCACCAAAACATAAAAACTGCTTTAAAAAGCACAAGGATACAGAACCATCAGCTAAAGTAAAGACACTATACTGTAACCAAAGTTGGTATTTAATAATATAATGAACAGTTTGGTAGTTAGATCTCCAGTTTGGTTATTTTAAAGCATTAAGACAAGGCAAGATAGAAGGCTGCTTTTGTTTGAGTAATTCTAGAGAAAATAAAATATATTAAAAAAACAAACTGAAAAGTAGAACAGTCATACCTACACAACTTTCTGTCCTGCACAAAGTCAAAATACCTATGCAGAATATATATATATAATATATATATATGTTATTTGTGCACAAAGGTTAGCTTATTATTAGCTCACTGCAAAGGCGTAATGTATCAGGTCAATCATTTTGGAAAACATTTTACGTTTTGTGTCAAAAAGGATATTTCTTTAAGTCTTCTAGGCTAGGAGGCACAAACCCCAATTCTGGCATACTGTATTCTTAATGCTAAGGCTTACTGCTCTGGCTGTGTATGTTTTGTTGTCCCTCTTTACTATAGTGCCTGTTACAAGCATGTGTGTATGTGTGTATACATATATATGTATACACAAGTTGTATAAATATATATATATAAAATTTCCCCATTAGGTATCAGTCCAACCATGCAATCCAAAAGGTGGCTCTGCATAGATGCCCAGCATATAGTTCACCACCTGAGCCAACCCTGAAGCAAGGCGCACTTTAGTCCTTCTGATAGGTTTTCTTTTTTGTTTAAAACCAAGCTACTGCAGCTTCAAGTATTTTGCATTACATAGATTTTTTTTTTATAAATTAGTTAATGTTATATTTTTCAATATTCAGACATATACTATAATATATATACAGTACAATAAATGCTCTCATTCTTTTTTTAATTTTTTTGATAAATCCCTGAGAATGTATGTTGACAGTCGCTAAGTTTCCACATGCACAAGCATTGTGTGCCATGCTTCTGGATGAACAGCACTGCAAAGCCACGTGGTCAGCCTTTTAACTACTAGTATTTCATTTGTTGGTTTGTTTAAATATGCTGAAATGTAAGGATGAGTTACAAAGGAGTAAAGCTGAATCCATTCGAGGTACTTATCACAGGATGGAGGTGTTTTGTTTGGTTTTTAAAGCCATTACAATATATGTTTGTTTTTGAGGCTGTGAACGTATACAGAAAGAACAGGAGAGCGATGTGGGCTTTTGCCACTTGACAACATATACTCAGTGTAAACCAAACCTTTTTTAACCTCTCTCTCATACAAAACAGGAAAAAAAAAATAAAAATTAAACACACAAACTTTCACAACATGACAGTTTAGTTTGCAAACTCAATATAACTATACACATATAATACCGGTGTGGCTCTGTTTCTTTAAGTTAAAAAGGATACAAAGGCAGGCTCAAGTAAAAACAAACTGCCCCTCCCATCCCCATATCCCCAATTCACGCTTATTTCGTCAACCAAACCGTTCACGAACAAGCATCATCAGTTTCTTTTTGCCTTTGTAGATTTGTTTTAGGTTGTCAATAAACTGTGTAAACTGGATGTGACCATCATGAGCCATTAAGAAGGTCTCTCGGGCCTTGCTGAGGAACTCTATAAACTCACTATAGTGTCGTGGGCTGATGTGAGTAAGACGTGAATGAGTTGTATTAATGTAGGCTCCGATCGTGGCATCCAAGAGTTGCCGTAAAGGGGCTTTGTCCAGTGACATAAGCTTTCCAGAGTTCCTCCTTCCATGAAGTCCCACCATGCCAGGAGTGGTCAAAGTACATCTACGCAGAATGTCTGACAGTACTGTTGCACATTTGACACTTTTGACCACCAGAGGTATTATAGCTGCTAGCTCATTTTTCCCAAGGGAGTGGCTGAGTGCACATGCCCACAGAACGTCATTAATGGCAGGGTGTGTGTCCTGATTGTAACTCAGGTTGAGATGTGTCATGGCCAAAGTGGCCAGTTTGTAGGCCCGCATGGGGTAACCCCGGTGCTCCATGTATCGTGCTATAGTAAAAAGCTGCGAGTAGCTCATGCCTGTTGTAGCAGCATCTAGAACAATTTGGTACGCGGTCTCAAAAGCTATGTGATCTTTTTCACATAAGGTCAGTGCAGAGAGAGCACAATTCTGAGGATCCTTCATGGCACACTGTAGAGCAAGCGTCCTAGCACTGCTGGCCAGCTTCTCCTGCTGATGGCAGTCCAGATGCAGACGGACAATGGTACTGTTGGACATCACTGTTGTAGCAACAATACTAGTGGCTTCTGTTGGAGTGAAAAGTGTAAACCAGTTTTGCATGATACTATCCAGTGCATAAACACCTGAGGAAAGAAAGGGAGGATTAGCCAAAACTGATAAAATCTGGCAGATACTGATGTTTAGCAAGAGACTGCATCTTCAGCAAAGTCTAAGAGGTTGCCACTATACGCAAGAGGATGTGCTTCAGCAAAAACGGCTAAACCAGATAGGACAGCTGAAAAAGGACATTAAAACAAAGGCTACAGTGCAAACTCTGCAGCAACCACTAAAATACAGAGAATAAAAGAATAAACAAATAAATAAAAAGCCTGTTCTAATCTCCTGGTGCAACAACTGAGCTGTTTTACCTGTCACTTAAGACAATGTGAGTAACAAATTCTGGCTCATTTGGTCTCATCACATCACATGAAAGAAGCCCTCAACACTGAGTATTTTTGAAAGTTGATTTTAACTTATTTCCTTACTGTGCACCTCAAGGCACATCACGTAAGCAAAAGAATCTCCAGGTATGTTAAATGGCTTTCTTAACAGAACACCATGTCACACTTTAATGGAGCAGGCTATGCACACCTTAAAATACCCAAACATCCTAACCCCCACCTCCTCCTAACAGGCTTTTGAGATACATATTCTGTCAAATTCAAGTGCCCCAGAGCATCAAGATCCCTACTGGATAAATACTTGGAGCAGTATGAACTACTAAATATTATTTGAAATAGGTGTTTTCCTTAGCATCACTTTACTCCCAGTGTATGTTTGTACGTGTGTTTAGCAGAGACTGGAAGAGGGAAACCATAATGGGTTTCATAAATTGAACTAGAGTGCCTTGTTATTGCTAGAGACAGTTTACACACAACTGTGAGCACACCTAAACCACACCCAGAGGTCCTCATTTTCTCTGTAGGACTCTGGTGCTTCCCATGAACACCTTCAGTCATGTGCAACAAGTCAGCATAGCCAAGAACAGCAGATCTTCATGTAAGTAAAGAGATTCCTTGCTTTACCAACTTGATTGAGTCTCAAGAGTATTTTGCATAACATTATAAGGTTCTTTATGGGCTACTCCTATTAGAATATGTAAATTAATTTAAAGCACTATTATAACCAGTATTTTATTTGTCAATAGGCAGCTACATAAAACAATATCCAGGCACTAATATCTGTAAGGCAGCCTCAGCAATCATTATCGTAGCAAAAATATAAAAGCAATAAAACAAGAGCATTGCACGAAATTTTGCAGACACAAACCACTTTCTGGCTGAGGGCATACAAAGGCAAGCTGTATTTTCTCATGCTACAGACAACATCAATTACCCAGTTAAGCATAACAAAAATAATAAATAATCTGGGGAATAAGCAGCAGCAATCCTCTCAAGTTCTGAAACTCAAGAAGCACTATGTGATAAAATCCAATTAACCAGATGTATGAAAAAGTAATAAGTACAGCAGGGAAACTTGCTTTTTCAGAAATACCGTTAGTGACAATTAAAACTGCTTTCTTATTGTAAGTACTTATATTTTCCCCGTTTCCACAACTGCTCATTCATTTATTTTTTACAGCTACAGCTTTCAACGCACTCATCTTTAGATCCTCTATCCTGATCTTGCACATGGTAAATACAGATGCTACGGGATGCCTCATCAAGACACAGAAAATCTACAGCAAAGCCCAGAAATCAAAAGAACGTCCTTCTGAGTGCACAGCTCTCCCACTGCTATCCTGTAAGTGTTAAGACTGCTTTTCCTCCCACCTTATTTTTACCTTGCGTGGTTAAAAATGGGTATATCATTGGTATTTGGTTAGCTTTACAGAGCAGATGAGCCCTGCACAGTTTCATAGCCACATAACAAAGATGCATTACACTTAAAATCTTGGATTTACTCAGGGGCTTAAAAAACCCCAGCCCCTAAGAATGCGAACTTCTTCATGAGATCCACATGGTAGGAGGCATCCTCAGTGTTTCATTCATCTGTTTTCTGGTTTCTCTTCCCACAGCTGACAAGATAGCTCTCTTAACTTGCCTTTCAAGGCAATCATGGAGAGAACAAGAGAAAATCCAGGGTATTTCCCAAAGGCTATGCACACCCCTATCTTGCAGGATTAAAAAAGCTACTCTACACTACTCAACCACTGTCTCAATTGGTCTGTGCCTAAAAAAACCCACTCATCACTGCCATAATGTCTTCCACCAAAGGAATTTTATAGATGAACAGCAAGTGGAAGACATATGCAGAACTTGGGTGCTGGCAAGCAAATCAAGCTCTCTAAGATTAGCTGACAAGAAAAGCATCTCAGAACATACCTACTTCTGTTGCACATGTTACCAACCACCTCACCATTTCCCGCCGCCGCCAATTAAGTGTAGACAGTGTCATCCGCATCACCTATCAAAGCAACACAAACAAAACACAAATTAATCCTACTGCAAACCAAGGCAATATACCAACAGTTAGGGATTTTAAGTTACTCGAATACACTAAGGTTCAAAATGTCAGCCCCTTGTGCTCCATACTCCATTACCTCTTTTTTAGCAGGTATGCCAAAAGATTTGAAAAATACTGCTCAGCTAACTTAAAACAGCATGCAAAGAGTAATTTCAACTGCAGATCCTTTGAGGCTACAGGAGACACCAGTTATGTGGTCAAGAAGAAAACCCACCCCATAAAAGAAGCTCAATCCAACAATAAAAGTCCCAATAAATTACTGATTATTCAAATTAAATTGTATCATATCATGTCTACTCCCTCTATGTACAACAGTCTTTGAAGTGGGAAAGTGTGCTCAATGCTCAACTCTTGTTGGGCAAGGTAACCCCTTTAATTTTTCCTTTATCTGCATTTCTTTTCATTGACATCAACAGTACAGACAGGAGTTTGTGTACTGTGATTTGACTGGCTGCAAAGATGTATATACACAAGTGAAGGTACATCCAGGTAGTATTAAAAAGTCCTCCACAGTGACATCTCTCTCTGAATAAGGAGTCCCTGAAAAGATATTCTATCATAAAAACATCAGAATCCTAGATAAAGGGCTTTGATTGTAGTGCCCATATTTTACATCATTTGTGGTTATTGCCTATACTGTTTCTTCAAATGTGGGAAGGTTTGTTTATTCAGAAAAACAAACACTGCATGGAAATTGCATGTTAAGCTACCTGGACAGATCCCACAGACAGCCAGATGCAGAAAGCAACTAGTTTTTTCCCTTAAAATACCAGTGATCATACTACGGTATTACTGTTTGCAGCATTTAAATAAACAGCATAATAGGTCAACCCTAGAGCTCTCAGCCATGATCTTTACACATTAAACTCAACAAATGCACCCACAAAACAGCTTGGAGTCAGCAGCATTTGTAAGAGCGTTCTCAACATGAGTGGTTCCAAGCTGGCCTCCAAAAAATTCTCATATTGAGACCCTGGTGACTGGTTGTACACATTACCCAAAGTTACATGACAAGGCCAGCTTTGCTGGCCTCAGACACTGGGGTATCATTTCAACCAAACACTAATCTAAGTGCTAGATTGGAGAACAGCATTTTGAAAGAAAGAAAACTGATCTGCAAGGAGCAACCCAACACATTTTAAAGGAACCAGCCTTTGCCTGAAGTCCTTCTGGAAGAAAAAACAGGCAACCCTAAGTTAAAATGCTTTGGAGTGTAACTATCTGTCCCATTATGTCCATCAAAGGTAAGGAGTCTAGGTGACCTCCTATATGAATGCACATGCATATTGATGACTGGCACTCCTCCAATATCCATGATGAATTTCAGCTTCTTACAAGTAGAGTGAATCCAAGAGGAAATACAGGGTTATGGTCTGAATTCTGCTACTGGTGAGGGAGGAAAGAAGGTAAAAACCAAAACCAATCAACGGTACAAAAGATGACTTCTCTGAAAATCTTCTCTGATGACTTTCCTCACTCTGATCCTCTGTAGAAGGATCAGCAGTTATAAAAACTTTCAGCACATGTAGTGTTGCTGTAACAGTCACTCCAGTGTAGACAGTCCTAACTTGGAACAAAAACCCAACACCATATCTAATCTCTTGACACAGGGAAGTTTCTTGACAAACTATTCTGGAATTAGGTTCCTTTCATTTGATTATCTGACAAGCTGAGAACAGCAAGACAGGGGCCCTTTACTGATAAAAACCCCCAAAGATTTCAAATAAAGCATGTATTGATGCCCTGATCATGGAGGATCTGAAGTTAATTTATACTGTAGCACAAGCTGCTGAAGAACTATTTCACTTTTGCTGAATATATTCTAGAGCTACTTCCTAAAAGAGAGTTTCACATCTATCAAGATAAATCTATGCTATCAGCTGAAGAGAACTTCTCAAGAAGTCAGGAAGTCTGCAATCACAAGAGGCTCCTGTGAATTGCATCACTTATCTGAAAACCAAGCCCTCTTCCACACAGAGTAACTTTGCCTCTGTCTTGATGGATCTTTGTAAGAATTTTTTACAAAAAAACCCAGAAGATCTCACCTCCCATAAGAGACAGAAAAAATGGACAACCAACCATTAGCTTCCACTCCAATGCAAAACCTCTTGATTATGCACCTTGGATGAAGGTTTAGTTATTCACTCACAGGTTTCAGGGTGCAAAGGATACCACTTGCCAAATACACCAGTCCCATAAGCAGTACCTGTTTGCACATGTGCAGTAATACCTACTTGCACTGACACAGCATACAACAAGCAAACAGAGGAAAAGGACCTCTCTTGTACCTGCCAATGTTACAGTATCTGTGCTAGTAAGGTTCTGAAGAACAGAATATAATCGAGATGCTTTGTGCCCCTTTGGCCTTGCTGATGACCTCTTTACATAGCCAGTTCAAAAGCCTTCCTCCTGCTGAATCACAGAACACATGCTGCCACTGGAAATACGGAGAAAGAACTTAGGAGTACTCCCAAATCTGGAACAATATAAGAGGTTTTTCTGTCACAAGAGATCAGAGTGACAGAGTTGTGAAACTGTTGGTATCATCCTCTCAACCAACCAGGACAACCTGTCATTGCTCTAGCTGTAGCAGAACAATACACCTGCAAGGACACTGCTGTTTAGGTTACCACATGAGGGGAAAGTTTTTAGGGAACATAAATGTGCAAACAGCGAGATACTAGATAGTGAATACAGACAATTTAATTGCCATGAAGTCAAGGAGAGGGGCAGGAAAGGGGAAACACCTGTAGACAGTTACACTAACATTTTGCAGAAGTGTTACTGCAGAAATCTACACAGCTGTGAGTTACTACCAGAAAACTGCTATGAGTCTTCCTTCTGGAAAGCAAACTACCTTTAAGATTATTAAAACGCCTTCATGAGCCTGGGACACAATAGAGGACAAGTTCTACATGAATTTCTTCCACACACTGAGACTGAGGAGAAAGTATGGGCTTCTAGTATTTCTTTCTCTAATGAGATCTCGTTGGAAGACATTCTGGCGACAGCATCAACCACAAAGGAATATATCCAATGATATCCAAAGTGTGCTGGTACCACTGAAACATTTCTTGGTGAATGATTGAGGTGACACACAGGTCAATCATAAGGATCTGTCCTGAGTTCAGCAGTAGCAGTCATTTTTCTCCTCCTCAGCAGCTGGGACACTGCTGTGTTTTGACTTTCAGCCTGGGAATAGCACTGATAACACCAATGTTTCCAGTTGCTGCTCAGTAATGTTTCCTCTGACCAAGGACTTTCTGAGTCTCATGCTCTGCCAGGGGGGAGGGGAAGCCATGAGGAAACAGAGACAGGACACCTTACCCAAACTAACCTAGGAGGTATTCCATACCACAGCTCACTATATAAACTGGAGGCAGTGACCTGGAAAGGCGAGATCACTGCTTGGGTCAGGCTGGGTATCAGTCGAGCAGTTGTACTCTCTTCTCTTATTTCCTTTATCATTATTATTATTGGCTGTAGCAGTAGTGGTTTGTGTTATACATTAAGTTACTGGACTGCTCTTATCTCAACCTGTGGGAAATACATTTTTTCGATTCTCCTCCCAATCCCTCTGGGAGTGGGGGCAGGAAGTGAGAGAGCAGCTGTATGGTTCTGAGTTACTGGCTGGATCTTTCTCTCCCTTAGCAACATTTGCCTTAGAAACAAGTAACTACGGTTGACCTTGGCATTTCCTATTAATTCAACAAGCACTTACCAAATCTCATTTAGGGGAAAGGAAGGGAATGAATTGTAATAAACTCCTCAAGGCCATGCAGAAAATATACAGCATTCTGGCAAACAGAATAATTTTGCTTTCTATCCAGTCATATACCCTTAAGCCCATTGCATTGGTCCCCTCTCACCCCTGAACAGGAGAGTGCCCTGCAGCCAGCTGCTCCCAGCTCCCCCATACAAACAGCACAAAGGGACTGCACACAAAAGGGATGCACACACGTGCATGCAGATGTAGTAAACATCTGTGTTTACCACATCATTGAGCTTTGGAACAGAAAAGAGAATCTAAAAACTCCAGAGAGATCCCAAAGAGGGTATTGTCCTCCATGCTTAAAAGCTACACCCACCAACACTGTCAAATTCCTTTCTTCTACTGTAAAAATAATGAATGAGGGAAATACCTGAAGGCCCAACTCCAGAGAAACTTTCAGAAGAGTGATGTCTGGCAAGCTGTCCATGAGTGTTGCTATTTTAAATGCATCCTGGGCAAGTTTGAAGATGTGTGATGACGAGTGGATGTTTTTCTGGATGGATTCTAACACTGTTTCCAATCTCCGAACATCACCTGCAAGGCATAAACACTGTCACCAAAATGGAACAAGCTCCCAAAACATCCAGAGATGCATTATAATTGAGCCTGCTGTTGCTATGCAATAGTAGAATGTTTCAGGTTTACAAACTTTTTTTAAAAACCTTCCACAATTAAATCACATGTGAATAAAAAAGATACAAGACAGCACAAACTGCTCTAGTGCCTGACAATGTTCGTGCAGTACATGGCCAAAAGTCATCCTGATTTGTGAATTTTAGAAGTGATTTGTCCACTCTTGGGTCTCGCTGTCTATGTCATGTCAGAAGAATAAAAAGCTGTCTCATCAGCCTCAAACCAAGGTCACCTGGCTGTCATATACCCAGCTTCAAACTACTTTGCTAGAAAATTAAGTCACAGGTTTAAGCCAGTTCAGTCTGTTGCACCCATTTCAAGTTCCTGTCAGACTGCAATTTGGGTTCCTAAACACAAGTTTTATGATTTGTTTATTCCATGCAATATTAAAAGCACACAGTTAGTTGACTACGTAACTGACAGCAATGTACCTTTGGCTGCTGTTAGCATGGTTGATGCCAGTTCACACTGCTGGGATTCAATGTGACTTAGGGTGAACCAGCGGGGATACCGGTTTGGAACAACTGATGCAATATGGTGCGGGCGGGACATGTCTCCCGAAGGAGCAGTAGATTCCAATACTAACAACCTGAAATAAGGAAGAAATCCTCTTTCATTAAATTATATTACATTAGGTTACTCATGAGCAAAACTAAAGCTGCAACAACACTTAACCTTGTTACAAAATGGGCCTTTTTGGTTATTAAAAAAAAAAATAAAAGGTAAACCTCTGCTTGGGGAATCTTAAAAGTCCATTTGCCAAACCTGCCTACATCAGTGGGCATCAGCAGCAATTCACGGGACAATTAACCCACCTATTAACCAAGGCAGCAGAGACTTTCTGCATCCTGCATAGAGCTGAAGCTTTTCTCCTTGCCTTTTTTGTCACTGAACCACAGCCCTCATGAAGGAAAGTAGAGTAGTTCTTAGCTGTACTGAGAACACGGGAATATTTTCAGTATTTGGACCATTTTTTATTCAAAGTAAGGGAGAGCAGTATTCAACAAATCATTTTGATTTTCAGTTTGCAATAGATTCAGATGTGAATTTATGTCCAAAAAGGGCATTTTACAGGTCAACTATGACTACTCCTTGAAACCCTTAAATTTCAGCCTATCAACATTTTATAATGCACCATAATCTGATGTTAGAGCCCCAAACACCAATGACATAATTTCCTTTGAAGTTACTTTTCAGACTGTATTTCCTAATCCTGAAACAAAAATTTCTTTTGAGTATGTGTGACTCTACAACAGTCTTACCCACCAAAGAGAACCCATACTTAGAAAATTAAAATTAATGTGTTTGCTGTTGACTACTGCAACACAAGTGACAGTCCGCAACAGAGACTCAATGTTACAATACACTAGATACAGCCAGTATACCAGATACTATATAAATGCCAACACAAATAATAAGAGTGTACAAAAATAGGCATTTTTATTCAATAGAATTCAGCATAATTTCAAAATATAAATCGTTAATGAGACATCAAATGAAATAAGACAACTTCAAGAAGAAAACCCTTTCCAGTGCTTAGGTTCTTGATGGGAGTTACCATGAGTTCTGTTTCTACCAGCTTTCATGTGCAAGTGATTTTCTAGCAGGAAAAAGGAAATTGGACCTCCTCTGTCAATAAAATTATAACTACTGAATACTGAAAATCCAATGCATGGTGACTTTCCATGACAGAATATTTCTTATGGAATAAGCTCATTTAAATGTAAGCTACAATTGCTTGCACTTAGATAAATATATCTAAGTTCTTTAAGTAACCGGAAATGCAAGTCTTTTTTTCTCAGTAAGATATTTTTAAGTTCCATCAGTTTTCTGTAGGTTCTTGAAGCATATGGGAGTATCTTTAAGATTCCCCTGAGAAAAGTAAAAGTTAAATATATGGGAGGGTATCTAACAGGTACATATAAATAAAACATACCATGTAAGTAGCTATCAGCAGGTTATATAAACATTTTCAGACACATGTAATGCATGCTAATATCAAAAAAGAGACTCCACTTGCAATGTAAAGAGTCAAATCTCTTTACATTGAGTGTACCGAGACACTTATTTATATAGCTTTATATACATAGAAATAAAATACATATAAACTCTTCAGCTGATTTTTTTCCAAGCACAGAGAGACAGTGGGGGGAGAGATGCACTATTAGGTGGCTTCAATAAACAGTAAAAATCTCACTACCTAATGCAAAAAGGGATTATTAGGTTATGAGTAACAGTAAATAGACTAAAAGCATGAAAGAGGCTGGTTTTGGGAAATCTTTCGTCACTTTGAATTTCATTGCCAGCTTTTTTATTTTTGCTGTGAAAAGAAATGCTGTTGTGAATTGGTGGCTTTCATGCAATTTTGGCAAGATTAGGGAACATCAGAACAAGTATAAGCAGATTTAGCATTCCTCACTTCCTCCCTCCTCCCCTTTCAAATACCAACAATTTAGCTAGGTTTTAGGAAAGCTACCTTGTGATTAAACATCACCATTAAAGTCTGGCTCCCAAAGCCTGGATGAAATTCAGGCTTAACAAGATATCAGCCAAACTAAGCCAAACATTCATGTTCAGATTCCAAGTGAGCAGTCAACTAGGTCACTGCAGATCCACATTCTCCAAGACTCTGTTCCATATATTTCAGCACTGCAGAGAACCGCAGACAGAAGTGACCATCAAGGACAGCACAACACTATCCCTGAGGTGTATGCATGAAGGGTTTTATGATCTCAGCTTTCACTGATTTCATACTGAGTGTTCCACACGCCAAAACAGGATTCAGAAACCATAACAGCAACAGATGTATTTTGAATACAGAGAAGTAAAGCACTATATGCTGCCATCACAGGCCATTGACTTGTGTGGACTGACACTAAGGAGGCCTGGAAAGCAACTAGCAAAGGTCTTGGGAAGTTAACTTCTTTAAAAACTGTTGAAGTGATGAAAGAAATATGCTCCACTTCTAAAAGCATGAGTAACTGCACTTATTTCTATGTAGCACCTTTACTAATTCCACATGAGATTTTTGTCCTTTTTCTTTTGCTGTTTTCTCCCTGCCATGGAAGAAAGATGCTTGAGTTTTCCTCTTCTGACTTATTCAACTTCACAACTACGAGAAAGACATTCAATCTTCACGTCTGCTTTCTTCCTCCCCCCTCAAGGTAGTATTAAGTTACTTTTTCATTTGGTTTGTATTTGGACTCCTTTATATACTGAACTATCACTTTGGTACAAATAGAGAAACCAATCTTCTCCAGGAGAATTTGAAAAGTGCTAAAGAATGCAGACAAATAGAAGGTTTCTAGATCTGCCAGCAGTCCACATTTCTGAAAAGCACCAAATATCGAAATACAGAAGGACTGATTATTGTCTAGTGCTGAACTCATCAGGCTTATGAAGTGATGATAAAAGGGCTTGGAGAACAGCATCCATTATAATGTCTCCTGTAACTTTACCAGATGGAAACAGACATCTTATGAACAGACATTGCTATAGTGGTCTGTCTGAAAAGTAACTTAATTGGCAGAGATGACAGCTTCATACTGAAGACAGCTGAAACTGCCCACAACTAACTGGAGATTTCAACATTTGGATGTTTCAATGTTTTGCTTATTTTTCTGGTTGAGAAAGGAAACTTCCAGAAAAGAAGTTTTCATTTATGACTGGTTTCTGGGGAAAGCCCTAATCCTTGTTCAAAAGGAATGGCATGCTGCTGTCACATTCATTGAAGCATTCAGTGCACTGTGCATAGCTGCTGATGGATGCCTACTCCAGCATGAAACCTACTTTCAGCATCATGGTTTCAGTAGTTTAAGGAGGAAAACTCCACACAATCTCTGAGGAACACTTAAAGGTAGTAACTGAAAATAAATAAAAGGGCACAGTCCACTTCATAAATTTAACCATTTCATCTAAAAATAAACCCCATAAAACAACCAACAAATAACCCACAAAAAACCAAAGCCCAAGAAACAACCTACCAGAAACTCCCCTCACCACATTTTGTACTATTTTGCTATCTGATATGACCAGGATTATTAATGCACTCAACTTGTGGTAAAATAAAGAGGAGCATACTCTGATGGCCCAGACAGCTTAATGATCATACATTTGAATGTTTTCAATAGTTTATCAGTAATGTACTTTGTCTTCTTGATGTATTTCCTTAATACTTATAAGCAGCAAGTATGAAAGGTCAGTCTTTGTATTTCTCAGATTTCTTCGCTAACATCTGTTACTAGACACTCTTGGAGGCATAAAAACACAGGCTAAGCAGACTTTTAGCCTCACCTGACAGTAGTTACATTTTGTTCTCACGCATTCCCTCCTGTTTATTCCTTTGATCACAGATTTATTTATTTTTCTTTTTTTAGAAATTAGCTCCAGAATACACACCTTCAAACCATTAGGACACAACTTTTCTGATTAAGCTGAATACTACTTATGTGGCTAGTGTGTCCTCCAATCACTGTGCAACTACCTTGAAAATAATGACCAGGAAAAACCAACACTTCTTTTTATTTTTTATCTGGAACTTGATTGCTCTGAGTATTCAATTGTGGATATTCTTTGTCAACCATCAACTACAAGGTTATTGACAGTGACCACACAATTCAGACAGGAACAGTTTCTTCCCTGCATTGCAGATGGACAATTTTATTGCTGATCATTGAGGCTCTTGAAATTTCTTTCAATATAAGTTTCTTAGCCACCATTACCATTCTGGCCTGCTTCAAGATAAAGCGAGCACACACTGAGCATCATCTCCCTGAGAATCATCATTTTCCTGATTATGGAAGATGCACAGGATGCAAGTCAGACATTTTGTTGTCAGATGAGGTACTCAATATAAACCCCAACATTCACCCAGATGTGGACAAAACTGCCTCGTTATGAAACACAAGAAAAGAATGCTGGCTCTGACACCACCCTATGGTTTCAAATCTATCATTGAGGGTTAATTTGTAAAGAACGCCAGTGGAACAAATAGCCCTACGGAACAGGCTAAGCAGCAGATGATTCTGAAACTGCTGCTGCAGTGCCTCTTTCTCATTTCCTAGACAATACCATCACACACACATACACAACTGCATGGGTGAGAGAACACACATGCTAAAGCTGCCATTGTTTAACACAAACCCATGTGCCCCAAGAGTAGGATTCTAGAAGTATTTCTAACAAAGAATGCGCTTTTGTGGTTGTAGATAAGCACTAATTGTACACTTATAATGATTATACTGTAGTTACTAGAGACACCAACTGCTTTTACAGATGACAACCAAAGTAGTTTCTCCTTAAAGGGAAGCATGCTTCTTTTAGAAAAAAAGACTAGATCTTGATTAACAAACTTTTTCCCCTTTCCTAACTGCTACCACTACTTGTGCTCTTTCTAGATGACTCGCAAATACGTACCGCATGGCTCTCAGTGCAGTTTTGTATGCCAATTCAGCATCATGAGGTAGGAGAGAGGTGAAGAGATACTTGGCAAATGTGTGCATTGGAACGCTCTCTCGGTGTGTGACTTCACCTAAACCACTATATGGTCCAGCTGCAGGAGAGAGAAAGAGAATGTCTGTCTTTACATACTGCTAAAAACCAGCATACAGACCCTTAAAAATATTCACTATACCTTCAGTTACATTTGGTATTCAGAGCAGAGTTTGCTGTACAAAAAGTAAAATTATATTGCTATTTCTGTGAAACGTATTACAAATATATCACATACAGTGTATTACAAGTATATTAAATATCATATTCTTTGAGACAAGACAACAGACTGCAAAATGTATAGTACTAAACATACCAGTGTGCATACAAATGACAGAATGATTCGAATGTTCCATGGAGCTCATTCAGCAAACCTGTAGTACGCAAAAATAGAAACTGATAACCCTAGCCTTGCCTTCACATAGCTACATTGTGCACATGAATCCCTACGCATCCTGTTGGTGCATGACTGCTTTATCAAAAGTCCACCAGAAAAAAAAAAAACCAAACCTAAAGAGTGGTTACAGTGAATAAATGTGTACCTTTAATTGAAGTTACATGGCCAATCGCCACAGCAGCACCTAAACCCTATTGATGTCTCACCTGATATTAAGGCAGTTAAATAACCTTTTAGTCTGGACTTGGTCTCCGGAGAAGACCACGTCAGATCTCGCATCAAAGCTGATTTTGTGAGTCCATTATAGCCATGTCATCTTAAAAACTGTACTTGTTGTAGGAAAGCTATATCCACTGTTGGAGCAATGGATTTTGCTCACACTCAGTGCAGCCAGTGCAGTATTTCAACTTCACAGCAGCAGCATCAAGACTGACAACAACAAAAACATTAAATGCAACTCTTTCCTTGCCAAGTTCTACATGCTCATGGTGCATATGAATCCCATTTCTACATTTTTTCCTGCAACCTTAAGATTTTTATTCCTATAAACAGGAAAACAATGTGAGCTTTTGGCTTCTGCAACTAGAGACTTAGGCAGTAGATGCTGCAAGATACAGAATAAAAATCTCATATTAAGCATTATTGGACTATTATTGCACAAATAGCAGCCCGTAATCCTAGAAGTTACTAATACTTCCAGAGACTCTGACCCAACACACTTGGATGGATGGATGGATGGATGGATGGATGGATGGATGGATGGATGGATGACTACATGAGCACACACACTTCTTTGCTGCAGAGTCATGTGTCATTTAAACTGCTCCCAAAGCAATTCAAACTACCATGGCCAAGACTACACTGAAGCAGATGAGGAGAAACAGCCAAGCTGTTTCATCAACATTTTTCTGACTAGTGCCCTAGCGCAACATACAAAGATAAAAATCACTAGGCAGGAAAAAATTCTGAGCTCCATAGCTGGGCATTTCTGAAGACTGAGGCTGATTAAAAAGAAATGTCAATGAAGAATTAGCAGGTGACAGTGTATCTCAATCATTTAAAATGAAGTTGAAAGCCATTCAAAGCTGGCTGGCATTGCTTCAGTGAAAGAAGCCATTTCATGTATGTTTGCCAGTTGGTGGTCCAATCAGAAACTCAATTAGGACGTGAAGAATACATGACAAAGCATTTATATGAAAATATATTCCATCATTAACTTAGCAGTCAAGCAAAAAATTAGAACAGTTCTTGGAAAACAGTCTTACGTTCTGCTTTCCCACGCATTCAAAAGGCAGCTACATACAGCATGCATTAATCTGCTTTAACAGCACAGAAATAAGCTTAATATTGGATTAAGCTTTCTTTATTATATCTACAGGACTAACTATAAAAATGCAATTGATATGATTAGCATATTCAATCACTGCATAGTTTTTCTTCCATGTGAGCTGGCAGTTTCTGCCTAACCTGGAGTAAACAGAAATTACTGCATGAAAGCCAGATTTCTCAGCACACTGTAGTACAAGACCATCATTGCATACTGCTCACCATAGCAATTCTGTTGACAGTTATATTAGCAGAGTTTCTTGCTATGCTCACTTTCTTACTACTCTAAGAAAACATAAAAAGAATTTCAGTGATCAAAGCAGTAAACTATCAGAGAACTCTTTAGAGAAATCCTGCCTTTTTCTCATAAAGCATCCTTACCAGCAAATAGATGCAGCAAATTGATTTTATAATTCATAGGATCACTATATAGTGGCTACTAGCTGGATCCAGCAAGCAGCTGTTCTGTCCAAAGGCCATAAAGCAGCAGTACAGCCACATCACAAAGGAAACTCTCCCCACAGTGTGGCTTCTAGGCAGTGTCGAATGTCCAAATCACCTTCCAATAAGAGGAAGTTTAAAAAGACAAATGTCTCACAAAAAAGATACAAAACTTGTCTGTGTAGTAGTCTTTACAACTTAGAGTAGTAACATACCTTGAGCAAGCACTCAAAACTTGGACCCTGCCTTTGGATAATTGGTTCCTCTAAAGTTTTTCTTCCATTTAAAAACCTCCAAACCAGAAAGACAACCTCAGAACTCATGAGATTACTCTCTGAACATAAGGCCTTAGTGATACATGCCTTCTTAAAAAAGCTAAGTCAAAAGTATGGACTTTTTTGTACAAATTTTATTGGAACACATGGGCTACTTCCCAAACACAAATTATCTTGGTCAAAGTTCAGTCACCAGACAGGCATTAAGCCTCAATATTTGCCTACATATCAGTTGTATGATACAAACTTCAAAAGCAAGTAATTTTCCTAACTGCCACAAATAAAATGTAATATTTCTGTCCCAGCAACCTTAAGAATTTTCTGAGCCTTTGACTTCGGAACAGAACTACAGATCTTCATACATTCAGAATGCTGCCAGTCCCTTTTTTTTTTTGTGACACAAGGAACACTTAGAATTTTGCTACCAGAGAATTAGTGATAACTGGTGTCTATTTGAGTGTGAGCCTGGGTTGTATAATCACAATACTGAGATTATGGCATCCAACAAAAGGCTTACATGTCAATAGATGCCTAATTCTTACAGTTATGTGATGTCTAAAGAATGTTTGATTTTTATAAGAGATTGGAAACAAAATTTTGCTGGAGTTGTGTGTCAAAAAAACAGCTAAGTATATAAGCAGTTTCCACTGGAATACTAGCTGTGTGCTTGTGTAAGTGAAGACAGTTTAAAGAAGCAGTTAGCATCTATATTGAGCTACCTTCTAAAAGGAAGACTGCTTGCTTTCGAAAAATCTTCACCAGAGTATCATCCAATTCAATTTCCTGTAGCTTAGAAATGAGCTGCTCCTCATTTCGACAAACCTTCTCTTGTGCATACAAGCCATCTGGCATTATTCGCTGCTGTCCCAGCCCTATCAATGCTACTTCCACAGCCAGCGTCAAATAAGATTCCCCTTCTTCAAATAACTTGTGTGCAGGCAGGTGGTGGTACTCCAGAGATCTGCATTGCCCCATGTGGTCTGTAAAGGGTGACACAGAAAGAAAAACACATCAGCAAATCATTCCAACCCATAATCTGCCTATAATGCTACATATACAAATGCTTCTTCTGTATTATTATTTTTAATTATTTAAATTACTAGCACAATCTCAAAATCCAGTGATCCAATTTAAAACATCCCACTCAATTCTACGTGACAGAAATACACAGAACAATTAGATTTTAAATAACCCACTCAAGTAAAACTATACATTTTATTTTTAAACAGCATGATTTACAGAAAGGCAGTTTCTCCACCTTTGCATTAATGAGGCCAAAAATTGTACAATCCACCCATTTATCTCCTTAAAGCCTTGATGCGTAAGAGGAAGGGAAAGGTGCTTATATACCTGCATCGATTTCAGTTGAAGCCATTACTATTGTGCAAATACAATAGATCAGGGAACTCCACAAGTTTAAAACATCCTCTGTTTGCTACAGCTCTCTTCAAGCTCTTTATTACTTGTTACAGTTGCATTTATGATAAAAATACTTATTAACACTAAAAGCCCTACTTTTAGCAAAGAGTTTATGTTGAGAGTACTACTGATTCATCTGGCACTTCACAGACACACCATATAACAAAATGCTATTCCAACCTGTAGCAGTTCACAGTCTGATTTGGGAACAAAAAGTTACAATGGACAATTATGAGGGGACTGACAACTGCAGCAAATAGGAAGGCGGAATGCCTTTGGTGAACTGTATATGCATGTGTAGGTGGAAGTTACTTTTCAACAGACACTGGTTTTATTTGATGGGGTTGTTGTGGGTTTTCTATAATTGCAAGGAACCTGATTTCAAATTTATTTTTTAACTAAAAGTTCTTCCAGAATTGATGGATATGGGATTAGAAATCTATTGAGGAAAATCTAATTGAATAGAAATAGTTTTGAGGCAAAGTCCCACAAAAATTTCAGGTATGTGCATGACAAAGCTGCAGGTAGAGGGATGAATCCAGTTTCTATCCACAGAAGTGGTGATAAGAAGCTACTACAGCTTCTTCAGAAAAGACTGAGAACAAGGAATTAATCAGTTAAGCTCCTGGGAAGCAAACACTGAAATTAAAATGGGCGTACACATCCTTTCCTAAATCATGTATCAATACTGCAAAACTGCTTTACAATTCATATAATTTACAGATCATGCGTGTAATCAATTAAAACTTTTTGTCATCAATTTGAAGTATTGTGTATACTTGTAGCTAAGAAGTCCAGTAACATCCTGGGCTGCATTAGCAGAAGTGTTGCCAGCAGGTTGAGGGAGGTGATCCTTCCCCTCTCCTCAGCACTAGTGAGCCCACACCTGGAGTGCTGTGTCCAGCTGCAAGCCCCCCAGTGCATGGACATACTGGAGCAGATTCAGCAAAGGGCCACAAAAATTATTAAAGGACTGCAGCATTTCTCATGCAATGAGAGTGAGATAAGTGACATTATTTAACCTGGAAAAGAAAAGGCCTGGGAAGATCTTACCAAAATGTATAAATACCTGACTGGAGAATGCAAAATAAGACAGTGCCAAACTCTTCTCACAGTGGTATCCTATGACAGGACAAGAGGCAATGGACACAAACTGAAATACAGGAAACTCCATCCAAGCATAAGAAAATACCTTTTTCACTGTGAGGATGGTTGAACACTGGAAGAGGTTGCCCATAGAATTTGGACAGTGCTCATTCCTGGGAGTTATTCAAAACCCTACTACACACAGTCCTGGGCAATCTGCTCTAGGTAATGCTGCTCTGAGCAGAGCAGGTGAACCAGATGATCTTCAGAGGTACCTTCCAACCTCAGAAATTCTGTGATTCTAAGATTCCCTGCAGTTTCTCAGACAAAGAGGACAGACCAATGTATGTGGAGAGAGCTGCCACAGTGATGTCTCACCCATTTTATTTCAGGGTGAAATATGGCACTGTCTTTAAGGAGTAACTGGTAATATTTTAAGTGCTTTCATATTTAAACATTTTCTCTCCTCCGTGTTTTCTTAAGGAATGCAAATGTGAGTTCTTATACTATAGTAACACTGACTTTGACACTGAGTTGGAAAGGCAGGACAGAAAATCGCCTCCAGTAAATGAAGATGCACAGAAGATAAGCTTGGCCTTACCTGAGAAGTCTGAGAATCCATGGAAGCTCTCATCATCCACCCTGCAGGCTTCCATCAGGCTACTGAAGAGAGTGCCAATGGGGTCCAAAGGGTGTCCCACCCAACCTTCAAGATTTGTTATTGAGGTTACTCCTCTGTGGAGAAGTTCTGTGACAGAAAAGACGGAGGGAGATGGGAGAGAAATAAAGTCACGTCAGCCCCTCAAAACAACTATAAAAATGGTACTGATTAAAATGCTCTTGGTACAGAATTCAAAGTATTTCCAGTAGATTCTGCTTACAAGGAGAAAATAGTGTATTTAAGAGTGAATTCATCACCCTTTATGAGTATGTTAAAAGAGGAAAAGAAAAAGAACAAAGGCCAGATATTCTGATTAGCAAAGTGCATTATGGGTCAAAATTTTCAAATGCAATGCCTATTGAAACCTCTTACTTGATACCAGTAGCTCTTCTGAAAATGTCCACATTTCTACAACAAAACTGTTTTTTTTTTAAAACATTCACAACAATTTCCTCACTCAAAAGACACAGTACAATTCTTACATTTTAAGTTAATTTGATGACACTGAAATAAATGAAAATATTCTAAAACATGTCCCAGTTCCATAAATAAAAGCTTATCCTGCATCTAAACATTTATTGAAGTAATAAACTCATGATGACAGCTCCTTTAAAAAGAAAGAAAGAAAGAAAAGAATGTTTAAATTAGATGCAAAAGAAAGGAATCATTCTTTAAATGGATAAAGTGCATTGTTTGTCATTTGAAAATTCCAATCAGCAGCCCCCTTCACAGATACTTTGTCTTGCAGCCTGCACTGATCATACGGTTACAATATGAAAAAATAGTTTAGTACAGTGAACTGAAGTAAGTCTGGTTGTGGTAACAGATGTTAAAGGTCTCCCAAATCCTTTTTTTTTATTAAGAGTCTTAAGGCAACAGCTCCCCTTTGACCACAGCTCCCAGCTTTTTTCCTCCTATCCACAGGACTGAACTGTGAGACAGACGACACATTACAGGTGACCATTTAAAAACTATATAAAACACATTAGGGAACATTTTGTTTCTCTGCCTGTTAACACACTAACTTACACCTGCCTTCACTCTCTCTTGTTCATGAAGTGCCATCTTTCCAAGTAACCATTATCAAGGACCTTTAAAAATCTGCTTCTTGCCTATTTAGATGTGTGGAGCTACTAAATGAAGCAGAGCTGCACTGTCTAGAGGGTGGGGGTTTTAACAGAATTCAATGACATGTAATATGAAAAGCAAACAAGTAAATCACTGTCTTGCCAGCAAACAGCATGTGCTAAAGGTGATAGAAAGAAGTGAGCAATATTACCAAAATGATTAATGACAGTGACTTCTTACTGACTCACTTATGTTCTATTTATTCTACTGTGCCTACTTAGGAGCTTCACTTGTGTCATGCCAAACTTCAGTCCTTCAGTCATATAGACTTTTTAACTTTAAAATCATGCAAGTGGTTCCACGGGCATCTGATTCGGAGGAAATTCCAGGAACAAACTTGCCAACAAAGTTTTCAAACTGACAAGCAGGTATTCTTTGTTGCGGCACTGGGAGACACGGGGGATAACTCCTCCTAACGTGTGTCCCCGTATTGCTACACAAGCCATCCTTATATAGTCACTGGGCACACATACATATTCATGAGGCTACGTATGGATTACATCATTTTCCAGAAAGCTCCCTGCATGCGTACAGAATTGTGGTAGTGGTCTCTGAAGGTCCTTTACTTCTTCCAACAATCTTCATCACTCCTGGCAGCCTTTGAAGCACGCACAGTAGACGTTTATACCAGTCTAATTGGTTCATTAGCAGCAGAGACATAATAATCCTCCTATTCTGCTACTTATCAGTTAGTTTAACTGTAGCCCATCCTGGACACCTGCCCTTCCCGGACACTCCTTATCCCTGTGTCCTGTTTTTCTATCCTGTTTTCTCACACTTATTTTTGTACTAAGGTCATAAGGACCTATAACAAGGCCAACTACACCGGTTTATCTTATAGAAGGATTCTTGCTGTGTTCTCTTAACTGCTCGCTATTTTTTCTATGTATCATACACTTCAGTAATTTTCCATTGCTACTGTTACAAAGCCAGCAAACTTAACATTACTTAAAACTAAATCTAAAGGTTTTTATATTCCATTTTGTGAGTCTGTGCCCCCCTGTCACATGAATAAAAGTTAAGTAGAAGCATGTGGTGTTTGCTAAACTAACCTAAAGCAGAGCTGGAGATGCAGAATTCATCTGCTCATAGAGAAGACCAGCACATTTTGTGGTATTAAAAGAGCATCTTTGAAAAATTCTACTCATAAAAGAAATAAAATAAAAAAGCAGTGACAACATACAAACAACAAACTTCTTTGTTTCAGGATAGGATGGATTACATTCCATACACTTTGTTTTTTACTTATAGCATATAGTTGACTGCTACAGAAACTGCTCCTAGGCAAAGGAACTTAAGTTACCAGAAGTACCCAATATCTAGATGCTGCATTAGTGACTGGGAATGAGATGGAGCAGTACTAACACCAGCACACCTCCCAGTGTGTGAACGCACGTGTTCACACACGCTGACATTGCCTTCTACCTTCTTATCCCCCTAGTCTGAGAAGGCAGAAAAGCCGCAAAGCTTTTAAGGGAACACTTGTTAAGGAAAATTACATTATATGGCAAAACCACTTTGCAAATTCTCTATGTAATAATAGAAGTGCTTTTAGGTTTTGTTCAAATCTAGGATTCATAATAGTGCTCAAAAAAAAAAAAACAACACCTTGGGTACAGTGCATGAAGACACATGTAGCTAAGAGTAGGAATGAACATCTGAAATAAAATTTGAATGAAGGGATTCTTGTAGCAGCAGAGAAAGTAACTCCAGTCTTTCCATGTGCATTCTTTAACCATAAAGCCATCCCTTTCTTCCACTCTTCAAACTACCAACCAAGTTCAGTGCAGGTTTATTTTGGGTAGGAAGAATCAAATGGCATAGAACTTGTATGGGAAGGAGGATGCTCCTTCAGAAGAAAAAAAAAAAGACAACAAACACAAGGGTAGTGCTCATCAAAGGAACACCACAGAATGTTTTATAAAAAAAAACAGTGTTTCAAAAAGAAAAATCCACCTCTGATGAAAAACACTAAAATTTTATGCATTGTTAAGAGACTTCCTGAACAAACAGCCAAATTTGACAAGGTGCAGACTCTGCTTCCTTGTTACCCTTAATGCCAACTCAGAAACATATAGTTCAGCTAAATTATATGTCATTACATATGAAAAAAATATTAAACACCTGACAGGCCAAATGCAAAGCTCTGTTTAGAAGCCAGTGAATATATTCACTATGTAACCAAAAACGACGACTGGCATAAAAGCCCCAATATACCAGACACTGGAGAGGACAAAATAGAGCCTTTGTCCTGCACAGCTCACAACCTATCTTACGCAAAACCTCTGACATCCAGAATGTGACATTACCACTGTCATCATCAAGAGTTCAAGTCACTTCTTTTACTTTAGTTTCAAAACTGGTTTTCTCATGTAAAGTTCCAGTCTGATGTTGTTGTTATCCCACACGTCCTTTGCCCTTCTCTCTTCCCCACATTTACCTTTTTTCTGAGCCCGGAACATTTCCAGCTGTTTCTGCTGCTGCCTTCTTAGTGTATTAACAATAGCTATTGCTAGTCTCAGTGCTTCTCGTGGGTATCCATGAGATCGTAATGCATCCACCCTCGCACAGGCTGTAGGAACATGTTCTAAAATGGAGAAAATAACCGAAGAATAGCAATGCTTCCATGTCTGCAATGGCCTGTTTTGCTAGGTTAGTCAAAAGGAGCTTTTTTGTTTGGCCTTTTTTGTTGTTGTTTTAAAAACTATGCAAGAGGGACTTAAAGGACTACTTCTGAGCCAGTATTTCAAGGGACCCTCTTTTCTTTTTGCCAGGCTCTTCATTCACCTCCCCCCCAGCCCCCCCCCCCCCCACCAAAATAATGCCATAGAAAATGAACAAAGAAGCAAGTAATGGAAATGTCTTTCCGGTTTAGCCACTTACCATGCCAGAGGGGCCACCCCTGAGAGTCAAAGAGTAAGTTTTCAGTGTCGTCATGGTAACAGTAGTTGGCGTATAGGTCGCTGCTGATAATGTGCTGTAAGTGGCTGTCCTGCCAGTGCAGATCGCATGCCTCAATGGCTCGAGTGAACACCGTCCGATGTGGCCTGTTCGATGAATCTGTCATTTGCACAAGTTTAGAAAGCTGCATCAGATTTACTCATTCATATGTGAATCAGTCATTCACAGTATTCTTGTCTTCTGCCTATTCACCACCCCCAAGTAACAGCAGCCTGCCCTGCCAGGCTCTGCACTGAGCAGCCCACAGATGACATTTCACATCCTACCACTACCCAACAGCTCAAAGTGTGCGCCATTCACTTTGCATTCAGAGAGTTCTACAAACCAGCATGGCTGATGCTAAACATGACTTTGCAGAGGAAACACTAGAGATTAAGGACACTCAACAGCATATACAAACTCCCATAAAAACACACCAGAACATATATGGTACACAGGTACTCAAGCATCCCAAGCTTCTTTCCTTCTCAGACCCAGAACTGCCAGGATGAGGAATGGACAAACAATGCATGAAAGATTTTTCAGAAGTGACATTAACTTTGAGCACTTGTACAATTCTTGTCATAAATATACAAATACTGTAAAGAAAGTGAGGTACTGAGGCCTTGGGACTGACATAATTCTTACCTGACATCTTCCTACACAAAATCACCCTGTTGACATGGCATGACCATTGAGATGCTGTGGTGGAGTTACCACTAGACTGCCCAAGTTGGGCTGAACATCACAAGATACAGAAAGCAAAACACCTCTGTAAGGAGTCATGTGCAGAATTAACTTCTGTCCCTGGCTAGCTGAGAGATTTAAAAATGAAACACGCCTATCTCCTTCACAGGTCATCTTTCAAGAAAAAGAAACAAAGGAAAACCAATCTAAGCCCAAACCTGCCATCTCCTAAGCACAGATTGTTAACTTCATAGTGATTATATGAAATAGGTATCAAAGCACTGAGGTTTTTGAGGACTACGAGGGTTTTTTCCCAGGTAAGTATCCTCCACCTTCCCCCGTTATTAGCAAAGTAGCCATCTTTGCTTGAGGAGGACTGCACAAGGCTACTGTCAGATTTGATAATTGCATTTTAGATTAGAAAGCCTGAAAACGAGTAAGAAAGGGCACCTCCTCTCAGGGCAGTATTGCCCCTACAAGTCCCCCACACCTGGCAATGCACACTGCACATACAGAGCACATCCCATAGATCACTGCTTTAGTTTCTCACATGCTCAACTTTGATGCAGTTGCAACAGATCCCTCTTTAAATAGGTATCAAAGGCCTTGTAACTTGCAAACAAAATGAAAGGCCCAACACCAGAAAGAATGCAAGATTATAGTCAAGCAAAGAAACAACAGGCTTTTACATGACATACTTTAAGGACATCCAATCTTCATGCAACACATATTTACAAGCACTAGGTGAAAAGTTAGAAGAACTAACTAAATGCAAATATTTGCTGTGAAAACACTGCAGCCCCAGCACAAAAACACCCACCTATTTATCCTTTCTGCAAGGATAGTATTAGTGAAAATAATTTTGGCTGGGCAATCCTCAACAAGAAAGTTACTTGTTCCAGGAAAGAGTGCTGAATTCTGCAAGGCTAGAGTGTATAAGATAGAGGTTATATTATATGTTGCAGTCAGTGCATATGTTTAGGCTCACCTTGGTTAGCATTTGCACCCTGAGGCAAAGCATTGGTTAAATTGGGCAGTTCGTTTCCATGGTTTCCATCTTCCCAGGGACAAACATCCACACTGTTCCATTTTTTCAGCTGTTTTAGCCAACTGGACTTCTGCTCCAACTTGCAGTGGGGATTTAAGACTATACACATCCACAGAGCACCTGATTTTAAAAAAATTGCTAAATTATGTTTTCTATTAAAAATGCAACAGCCGATGACTAATTGTAAACTTCTATACTGTAACACTTTTTCTCCCCTCAAAGGCTACTCTGCTTGCTTCCCAGCTACACCTAACACCCAGCAGAGTGAACTCCTGACACAGGATCTTGAGCTGGCATGGCCCATCTGAAGCAGGCGAAAGATGGTACCAAGCCAGCTTTCTCAATTAAAGGGCATGAAGAGGTCTTTTGTATGAGAAAATCAGACTTTGCAATGTATGGCTCATCAGACAGGAACATCAGTCAAAACCAAACCCGAATTCAGATAAAGTTACAGCAGAAAATTATCCACATTCTTCTTTTAATTTTTGTACTAGAGGCATAATGTTGTTTTCTATGAACAAGGACTACGTATCTTTCAGCTTCACATCAGAGGAACCAAAGAAGTGCCTTGGTAAGACATGTATTTTGTAAACATACACTTGCACACTCGGAACCTAGCATAAGTACTGCTGATAGTATAACTCATTCCTAAACACATCTGGGTCTCACAGATCCACTGAACACTGGTTTTGTGCAGTCTAATAGGAGTAACATATTTTTACTGCAACTAGTTTGGTAATTTGGTTACACTAGAAAATTTGCTTACTCTCTGAGCAAAGCATTTTCTGTTTATGGAGCTCGAAGAGAAAACTAATCTGCACTAACATTTCACACATAACATCACTTCAGAACCTGCTCCCTGAAACTATATAGCAGGGCAGGCACAAATACATCAAGGTCTCTAGCGACAATTTTCAAAAGGAAAGATTTTTCTCTAAATCAGCTGTCCCTTCACCAGCATGCACTTTTGATGTAAGTATGAAGACATATGAAAGTGTTTTCTAGCAAGAGTTCATTTGTTCATTAAGAACATTCCTAATACACTACAAGAGATTTAGAGAATATGCTTAAACTATGCAATCTTCATGGCAGGCTGAAAAAAAAAAAAAGAATAAAAATGCAGCTGGTTCTTCCAAGATAATAATTCTCACATTCAAGTATTCTTTTGCTAGCTAAGAATGTAAAATGGATACGCAGAGCACAGGCCATCACATTACATTCATTCCTACAGTAATTCAGCATGTTGGTATGGCACAGCACAGGAGCCAGTGGAAACACAGCCTGATCTTTAAGGTTGCAAGTCCCCTGCTATTTAGACCAACATGGAATGGGGAAGTAATATCAAAGCGATCTAACCACAACAAAATACGATATGGTACAGTACAGAACATCAGAGGGACACTACACTGCAGATTATTAGTGTACAGTAGTTAAATATAGCAAGTTTAGTATAGCAAGTGGGTTTTGTTTTGAAGTGTCTGAAACTTGCCATAGAAGTGAATAAGGCCAATACTGTTCTTAAAAACTTCTTTTAAAACCAAACCATACAGCTTTCTTTTGACACACTTGCCAACATACCTCATTCTCCAACCAAATTACAACTGGCTTTTGTTATCAAGCATCAATGCATTCAGCAGTGCTGAAGACTGGGCAACTGTATTCCTTGCAAAACAAAACAGAAGATAGGGCACACTGGAAAGCCCCAGAGAACAGTTAACTTGGGCCTAATTATTTATTTTCAAATTCAAGTATCACTTGAGAGCATTAAGGAGACACTGTACCTCTCAGCATCCAACAAAAAAACATCCCATTTAATACTTTGCAACCAGATTCCCAGTGTTTTCAGACTGAAGCAAAAGCAAGTGGAATATTTTAACTTAACATTTGGTAAGTATTTCAATCATCCAACAAGGCAGAACACACAGTACTAATTACACCATGTCCCTACAGAATGAATGGCCTTTTCTTTTTCCACATCTCAGAAACACCACTAGAGGCAAAGGAATTCACTTTTCTTCAGAAGCTCCGCTACACATGTGGTACATCTAAGAAGCATGAGAGGGGAAGAAATATGCTAAAGTACCAAAACCCTTTAACAACTTCTTTGGCTTAAAAAAGGAGACCACCTCACACATAACTACATTGTTAGCAGCCATTGTTTCAGAAAGCCAGGCTATTTTTATGCAGATGAAGCTCAAGGACAAGTGTACTTCTAATAAACCTCACAAAAAACACTTGAAATTTCTATAGGGCCCAACTGCACCCTGGTCCCAGTAACTTCAGGGCGAGTGGCTTGCACATGAGAGATCTCACACAGCTTTCATGGCTGTCCGATTCCCTGCAGGAAGAGCAGCATGAGACAAAACTCCCCCACAAGAAGTGAAGGGAATGGAAAGAGCCTCGGGCTCAGCTCCTGTAGTGCTACAAAGGCTACCATCTGGGAGAAGGATGCATAATGCCAGTGACCCCACACTCTTCAGTATGGGGATTTTGGTTTGTGTGTTTTTTCTGGTGGGTTTTTTTTTTGGTTGGTTGCTTGTTTTGTTGTTGATTTTTGATTTTTTTTTTTTTTTT